>QFEU01003033.1:0-14229 GCA_003316345.1 Tricholoma terreum
GTTGCCAGCAGCACTAGCAAGCCGTGTCTGTCGGAATATACGCAATAGGATACGGACGTGGGTAACAATAACAGCCAGGGAAGTCTCGTGCTTGAAGGGAAGCGTTTTGATGTCCCAGAGTTAAACGCCGTATCTGTGGCTGTTTTTTAATATGGACAATTAAGTATCAAGCAGTGAACTGTAGCCCCGTGCGATTATTAATATGTGACTGACCTACTATGGCTGTACATGGGAAAGGCCGCCAATAAATTACATGAAAGCAGAGTAGTGTAGCTGTCCAGGCAGCTGCACCAATCGCGAGGCAAGGAAGGATCCAAGATTTGTAGAAGGAGGAAGATTCGATTTTGATGTATATATGAGTGTCGTCCTCCCTCCCCACCCAAAAGACACGAATGTCTGGCTACGGGAGACCACTTAGTGCTACTTGTTTAGCCGACGCGTGCAGCTGAACGCGCCCACGTGATTGAACAGGTGATATGTATTACTCGGACCATCAACGTGTCAACACCCAGCACCCATCATGAATGCAAAGAGGGTGGTACACTGGGAAAACAACGACATCTCTCTCTCCGACCTACACTCGCCGTCTTTTGATTTCAATGGCTCCATGGAGTCAATTGCCTCAACATCAAGTCTCGATTATATCAACTCTCAGCTCGTCTCGCACGGTTACGCACCCTCACCCGGCCTTGTCCTCGATGGAGTCTCCATGTCAGACCAGGAGCGTGTAGTAAAGTGTCTCTTTGGACTGTTGAATCAAAGGATAGTGAGTCACCGGCACTGGGTACAGATGCGCTATCTCGCCGTCTAAACTGATATTAGGAAGACATGTCCAGGACAGAAGAACTAACAACAAATCTGCGCACATTGACCTACGAACACGAAAGACTGCAATCAATGCATCGGAGTGGAATGGAGAGGGCCGCAAATGCAGAGCGTGAAATGAATATTCACAAGACTCGCTCAACGTACGTGTCTGACCGCGATAGCTCAATATTGACCTAAGGCCTCTATCATATCAACAGAGCGGCATCTCGTTCTCTGCAAACGTCGGAGACCGCACATAGACATACCACAGCTGAACTACAACGAACGCGCACGTTGCTGCAGGGCGTCAGGGCGACTCATCAAAGCGAACTCAAGAAGAAAGAGAAGGACACCGAACGTATGGCGGAAAAATGGTCAAAGCTTGCTGAGATGCAAGCCAAGCTTGGAGCTATTCCAAGTGGGATACGGTGTGCGAATGTTGGTATTGTCGATGGGTCTGAAGTCTTTGGCAAGGGGCAAGGATTCCTCGAGATTGCGCTGGAGGAGGCAGAGAACGCACGATGTCAACTTGGGAAGGAGAACATGTGTTTGAAGAAGTTGGTGTTGTCCGCCGTGAACGAAATCCAATCTGTGCTGCACCAAGCACGGCGTATCGTGTCAGACAATGAAGACGAGGTAATTGTTCCGCAGTCAATCCTTCTCGCTAGCCCAAATCTGACAGGAACTATTAACAGCCTACTCCATTCACGCTAACGACTCTCTTCCCTCTGCATCCTCAAACAAATGCCAATGACAAACTGGATCTTGTGCTTAGCGGCTTACGGGAATGCTTGAATATGCTACCGTCTCCCAACGTTGTCACTTCTTCGACGTCCAAGCCCACTAGTCCTGCCTCAGATGGTGAACTCGAGCGACTGCAAGGCATCATAGTTGGCTTGGAAGAAGAGATGGGTCAGTTGTTTTTCTTTTCCTCATCGGCGTTTTGCCTCATCTTCTAGAGCAGAGCGAAATCGAAAGCAGTCCCTGAAATACGCCACGGAAACCCAATGCATGTTTGATAAGTTCGCAAAGGACCACCGCATAGCAAGTGGTGACATTGGTGACATGAGTGTAGAGCTAATGACAGCTCCGGAACGAGACAAAGAAAAGGAAAGGCTGGACCTGATCAAGAAAGACCTCGATCTCGAGCGGCAAAAATTTACGGAAGCTGCTATCAAATTGGGTAAGGAAAGGGCAGAACTAGAGGTGAAGCTTTTCGAATCTCATTTCCGCTATTTTTCATGGCTGATGTTAGTGCTAGGGTGAGCGGATTAAGCTTTTGGACGAGAAACGGTCCTGGCAGGTGGAGATGATGCTGGCTGAGCTCCCGCCGACGCCACAGCCCTTCGCATCACCTAAGCGAGGGGGTGCTACACATCCCTCGCCGAAGAAATCCCCCCGTAAATCGCCTGCTAAAATCCGTGTGGGCAAAGCGGGAGTTTCGGGACGAAAGACGACCCGCGTCTCACGACGCTCCCTTGTGTCACCCTCTAAAGTTGTACCTTCATACGAAACAGAAGTGCTTCAACCTTTATCCGCACCCACATTTAATGACAAGCCACTCGCACTCGCCGCATCGTTGCTGCCAAACTCATTCGTGCTACCACCTCCTTCACCTCAAACCTCGTTACCATCACAGCCTGCCCTACCCCAAAACAATTCTTCGAATGTCAACCAACCGTCATCCCACGTCGCAGTATCCATATCTCCTCCTCTTCCAATATCTACGGCGCTTCCTTCCGGTTCCACGTTGACTCCTGCGGCTCCCCGATCATTCCCCGTAGCCAAGCCTTTCGCCCAACGCATGATTCACGCCTATTCTCCAGCAAGACCCAGCCCCCTAAGCCGCATCCTTATGCTCGTAGACTCACCCAACAGCCCTGACGAATTGATTGGTAGCAACCCGGATTATGCCCTGGGGCCCCTAGCAGAGGAAGATGAAATTGTTCCCGGCTTCGAGGAGATGCCTAAGGTTGCAGTCCCGCTCCTCCAGCAAAAGATTTCCCTAGCTGCAAAGCTAGGTGTGGAGTCCCCGCCTGAAAGTCCATTGCAGGAGAAGAAGCTCGAGCCCAATGTTGTGCGGCCTGTTGCCGACACTGAAGCAGCCAAAGCGACAGTCAAAGGAAGAGTGTTCCACCTTGACCCAAAGCGTCTTTCGGCGAAGGAGAAGGGAAAGGCTAAGCCTACAGAGCCTGCTGTCAATGGGAATGCGCGAATGAAGGCTTTGACAGCCGTTGAGAAGGAGAATAACACCATGAAGCCGAATGGGAAGGTCTTCTCAGCCCCTGGTGGTGTTACCAAGATATCGCCATCTGGTTCAGGAGTAGGCGAGATCAAGAAGTCGACGACTGTGAAGCCACCTACCAAACTTGTCACTAGTACATCGGCATCTCGCCCAAAACTTTCTACCAAAGTACTGCCGCCCGTTAAGGGAGGCCCTCGGAGGGTTCTTGTTGACAGTGTTGATGCTCCCGTTTTAGGGAAAGGGTGGAGAGGGTAGATTATGGCAATGATTGGGGTGTTCCTTCGAATAATTATTCCATATGTACATCGTCGCTTTCGTTTTGCAGTAATATTATGTTCCACGTAAATCGATCCCGATCGCCCCAACTGCGAACGTCAGGACTGCACAGTGCACACTATACTTGTGCTGAGGATGTAGGTAGTCTGGGTCGCTTAACATCTTGGCCTGGGCATTATATATTGTCAACACTGTACTCACGACCATGCAAATGACTAGAACGTGAACAGGTCTCTGTTAAGCACTCCTAAAATAATTCATACACGGTAAGATGGCTTTGGGAATCAGGAGATCTTGGTGAACTTTGAGAAATAGCGATTGACGTCCCAGACCTGGTCAAACGGCGCCACCATACCAACATAACCATCCGGACGCACCACGACCACTGCACCCGCCGGATCGATTCCAAAGGAAGCATATGTGTCGCCACCTCGGTTACCCCTCACCTCCTGCTGATCAACAAAAACTCTGCAAAGAGGTGTAAATGACTTTTTCAAATACGGGGAGGAAACATCAACACTGACTTGGTCCAATGTGATCTGAAGAGCTCTGGCACGTCGGTGTAACGCACAATGGAGTTTTTTGTGGAACTAATAGTAAGAATATCAAAAGCGTCGAAAATCTTTCCACGTGGGGAGAAGGATTTGAGAAAGCCGTCTGCGGCATTCATTCCCGAAGCAAGTGTGTTCAGATTGGCTCGTTGTGAGGGTAGTGAGGTGTCACCGGCAAAAACGAGAACTTTGAAGCGGCTATCAGACGGCAAGAGCTCTTGTAGCTCAAACGGTCGAGAATCCGCAGCACGAATGAGGATCTGGGGAGGCACTCGTTTGCCGACAATGAGATGCTTCGCATGCAACTGGTGAGCAGGGTTGGCGATGGCACTCGGGCTGTAGTGGATACCAATCCCACTGGTGAATCCACCAAACATCTGGAAAACCCTGTAGAATGTGACCGAGCTTTGAGAAAAATACCGCAAATTTGTGTGCGTACTTCAAGAATTCTCTATGTGAAATACCCTCCAAGTGATCTTGTGTCTGGGGCTTGCCGGAAAACAGTTTAGCGAACCTTTTGTCGAAGTTGATCAAGTCTTGGGCGTATTTTCGCCGTTCTGACTCATACTGGGGATTTAGCGAGTGCGTTGGTCAGAGCGGACACTATTGCAACACAGTGGAACTCACTGTGGCCAAGAGAGAATTATCTGCCCATCCTCGAATGACATGAACGAGCTTCCATGCTGAACAACACTGAGACCGTGCATAATCGCTAGTAATTCGGACAATAGGCTCACCCAAATTGTGACTGTCGTTAATACTTGCGTTCATCCCTTGACCTGACAAGAAAAATTTACATGTTCGAATGGGTTAAACGCTCGATAGGTGCGGTGCAGCCTGACCTGCTTTGGGGGAATGTGTGTGACAAGCGTCCCCAACAATGAAAACACGGTTATCGACAGAAAAAGTGGAAGCAACACGTTGCCCAACTAAGAAAGATAAATCTTAAGCACAGTTGGCCACAATGCCGCCCTGCTTACCGACATAGATTGTCCACCAGTGGAATGTTTCTGGAGTCTTGATCGTGTAAGGAGATAGTATCCGCCTTGCCGTCTGCATCCAGATGTTATTCCCGGATATTGTATGCGACGAGATATCTGCACTTACCTCAAGGAGTGCGTTCGGCCCTACCGTATTCTTGTTGGCCCTCCCACTCGCGTCAAGTATGTCCTTACCCTCCAGTTGAATATACAGTCGTACAATGTCGCCTTCGCGTGGAATAACCATGCATGAGCCATGGTTCGAGTGAATCACGCAACGATTCCGAATATCTGGGAAGTCGGTGTCCGGAACCAAGTCGACAACACCCCAAATATAGTTTGTCTGTTCTCCTTCCATAGTGATATTGAACGATTTGCGAACCCACGAATGGGCGCCTGGCATGGTTTGACCATTGGGTTCGTTGGGAGATGACACGGACGTACCATCTGCACCGATAACGAATTGTGCGTATACAATTTCTGTATCAGCTTGACCTTCAACAGGATTTAGATGTTGTAGGTGGATCTAGATGTAAATGATCGAACAATTGAGCAGTTGCATTCTACAGTTTGGGATGTTCACACTCACTCGCACTGGACGTAGAATAGGATGTTTCTCCTCTTTGAATATCTGAATGGAGAGCGGTACGACCGGGCGATTGACTTCTACCCCCATGTGTCGTATGGAATCCAAGAAGTTTGCCTCGATTGCGCCTTGATGGAGAGTTGCCTAGATCAAGTAACTCTTGAGCCCAATGTGAAGGGTACAAAGAGGTCTTGTGATCTACCTCGAATGGGTACGGGGTCGCACTCTCGGATATGTCGGCGCATCGGTCCGTTAGCTGAAGATGGAGGTCGATATTTAAAGCAATGCGACGAGTAAGAGCTGAAGGTCACCTCTATTCCGCCGGTTTGAGGATTAGGATTGTAGAACGCCTATTGATCAACTCGTTTACTCAAGCCTGAATCAAATCGTCGGTGGAGATGATAAAACTTACTGCGATATGCATTTGATTCGCTTCCTTTAGCAGGCGTTCGGCGAGACCATAGCTCTAACATCCCAATATGCAGTGTGGGGAGTGTCATGGGATCATGCACAAGGTACAAGCATACCTGTAATACTTCTAGCGTTCGTGGTTGGATACCATCTGCCTGACCTGCAGCGACTTTGACAGGCCTGTTGGTTTCATGGGGTAAGTTCGAGTCCACCTTCGTGTCGACTTTCAAAGGTGAACTGACCTTTGATCAACAATCCGAACGTTTATTCCTGATCTTGCCAGTGCATTGCATGCCATAAGGCCTGCGGGGCCTGCTCCAATGATAAGGACGTCGATTTCCGATTGTTTAATCAAGCTACTCGGCATTGTGAAGAGAGTACCTAAGGTTGGGATAATACGGGCTCATGATCAAGTAGGCACTTATATGCCGCTTAAAGATTGCCCTTTCCAGGTTTTCATCGGCCACGCCAATATGATGTAGTGGTGGCGTTGCGGCACTTGTCCTGGGTCTGTAAGATTTGGTAAAGCCGGTCTGGCCTCGTGCAATGAGATTAAGTCTTGTGATGAAATGCCCTTGCGAGAACCCTATCAAAATCAGGATTCTCAATCAATCTGGATGAAGTCTTGCACAGAAATGAACCAAAATAGGGTTAGCCATTATGAAATTGTTCCTGAAAGGCGACGAAGATCAAGAAGTCAAATCTGCAGGTGTGGTTGAGAACCTCTGAATGCTCACAATTAGACATCCTTAGCGACACGACCGTACATATGTCATGTACAGCTCTAGCCTTCTACATACATAGAAAAATATGTTGTAGTTCCTTACGTTCCGAGTAGCCTCCAGGCTGCAACCAGGCTCAGAGAGATCAGCCTGATGATGCTTTCAAAGTAACTCACCACCCCGATCAAAATAAACTCCCAGCGCATACGTCAGTTTTTTCCTCCTAAACTGATTAGACGTGTTATGTCTTCGGTCTCTTTCCTATGAGTATCATGAGGCAACCGAGAAGCCGCACAGATAGAAGTATCCAACCGTGGGGTTCGACAGGACCTGTGAGCAGGAAGCATATGGCAACTTGGACTACACACTTCAGAGATTCTTGATAATCATGAAATACCGTAATAGTATCGCAGCGTGACACGGCCCATTTCGTAAGGTATCGCAGGGGCTTCCATTTGATGAGAAGACAATTTTCTGAGAGATAGGTCCACTAAGCCTATCGCAAAAAGATTGCTCAATATGAAAACGCCGCGCGAGACGCTCCAGAACACCATTATGGTAGGTTCAACAAGTAGCTTTGGGAAGGAGGGATATCGATGTAGTGCGCCTGCAGATGAGATTGTACTGATGAACGTCTGTTACTATACTGTATACATGAAGCAATGTTCAACAGCAAGTGAAAAGTTAAATAAAGAACAGAAGTCCAGGAAAGTCTGGGTATAGAAAGCAGGATCAGATTAAGGTGGACTGGAGACGGCCCGAAATGTGCGATGTTTACTCACCCAGTTCCATAAAACGTCAAGCAACCAGTCAAACTTCATCATGAAACACACATTGCGAGAACTCCACCTGTTCTGTTCCCTGTTGCGTCATCAGAATTTCGTAAACCTTTAAAAAGGTCAGGAGGTAACTGGGTATTCATATATGCAGGACGTCGTACTTCGGCTGGAGGATTGAGGTCGAACATTTTGGCTCTCTCCCACCGCTCCAGGCGACTAACGCCGATACAAGGCCCATATTCGTAAGAACTTTAGCGATGTGAGCGGCATGAAGGGAATATTAGTGATAAGCACTCACAGATCGAAGACACGAAGAATATCATGTATTTCGTTCTGTTCCTGGCCATGAACTTGGGTAGCGTTAGTCTAACCGAACACTCAAGGGGTTTATCACTTACTCGGACGCTGATACCCCATCTTCTTGCGGACAACAGCATGATGTTTCCTCCAACGAGGGTCTTTGGGTGACAACTCAGGTCTCTCCAATTTTACAGCTTGCGGGGTTTCATCTCTGTTATTGAGCTGGGGCGCAGAGGTTGCACGTTCATTCAACTGCTTGTCCGATGGAATACGTGGCCTTAAAGCTGGGCGAGGAGGTAGCTTGTCTTCTTGCTCGCGTTCCTCTGGCTCAACGGTTTCTCTCCCTTCCTCGGAGGTCGTCTCAACATCTTCGAGGCTGACACCCTCACTACTGCTATTGGAGATGCGTCGCCTTTTGGATATTATAGATTTCGTCGCTTGAGAAGTCTTCTTTGCTTTTGCGATGCTGTTAGATGAAGTTGTGCGTTTCGAGGACGCGAATGACAGGGTCCCCTGTTTGAGGGTCTGACTTTTCGTCTTTGCCGATAAAGGTTGAGGTGCCATGTCCTATCCCTTGCTATTCGAATAAAGAGTTGTTGAGTGACTCAAGTCAAAGTCAACTTCAACAGGGGTTCAATTATATTACGTAATACGCACATCTCCGTCGATCAATATGTTGCTCAAAGGTTTATTAATACTACATAATATAGCTACATATATGCGTTCGTTAAACAGAATGTCCCGTTCCACAACTGTCCTCAAGCTCCTCTTCCTCTTTTCGCAGACGGAACATCGTTGCCTCTAGAAGTCGGTTCCGCCGCTCTTCTCTAGTTTCCGAACCACCAGCAGAAGATAGATGATTTCCCCCCAATATGTGAACATGTGTCTCCACCTCTAGTTCAGAAGCGGGCTCATGGACCTCACCGGGGTAAAGATGGTGTGTTCCTTCCGAAACCCTGCGTTCGAATTCCAACACTTCTCTATTGAGCTTGGAGTTCAATTCCTTGAACTATGGACAGAGTTCAGTATCACGATGAGAGAATGTGTGGCATATACGGACGTCGTTGTCATGATCTCCAAACACGTTATGCGCCAATTCATGACATAGCACTCGTCTCAACTCGGTGTACATTCTGAAGCCATCATATTTATCTGTGCGCAAACGCAGTTTGATGGATAGCCCGTAGTTGGTGTTGAGACCCAGCAGTCCTGGATGCTCATGTGGGGCAAGTTCTGTTAAAACACCCACGGAGAATTCGTGCTTTTGCATTACATGCTTTATTGCAGCATCTTCGGATAGCTTCTTCAATAGGGCGAGAGCAGATTCGGGGTTAGGGAGGTGAGAGAGTGGTGTTAGCTGGTGGAATCTATATTTCAACGACGCGGTATTTGATGATCCCGTGGATCGGACCTGCTAGGACCTTGAGAAGACACGCTGTAATCGGAAGAATGGATATCACCTTCGTCGGAGCTTTGAGTGCCCGCTCCCGCAGTATGAGATCCCGCTTCTTTCGCTCACTCTCAACAGCTTGAATATCCCTCAACTCCTGAGCAGTTGGACCAAGCATCGAGATTTTCATTCCATGTTTATATCCCGTTTGCGAGAGCGTCGTTTCATCGTCCACTCCCGAGCTCGACTTCTTGCCCTTGTAGAGCAGTTTTTGGAGCGAAGGCGGAACGGAAGTTAGCTCTTCCAACCGAACGTGCAAGGCAGCTAGAGTGCTATCTGGAAGTAGAGAAAGGGAATATGGGGTCCCGCGATAAGTCACTGTCAGCGAGATAGGTTCGTTTGCGGACATGATGGTGGCGCCTGCTGGGATGAAGTGAGCAGGTCAGAAGAGGCGACTGTGCCCATAGTTTGATGTACTGATTTGACATGAGTAAGCTTCGGGCAGTGTCCAGAATTTGATCATCGCTTATCTCAGCAATCGTGTCCGAAAGATATACAACTGAATGTTATATATCTAGATTCTACGTAAAATACAAAGGATATAAGCACCAGGATAACCGCACAAGGAAGAACGAAACCATCAGCGTCTTGAAGACCGAGCTTCACTAACACCCCCTTGTAGCTGACCCGGTGCGGAGAGTCGTGGTCTCTTTGTGGATTCGGCGTGTACGGCAGGCTGGGCACAGAGTGACATAGGTTCTGCCCTCTTTCGTGGGAGAGGTAAGATTCTACGCGATCTCATTGCATTGTGCAAGCTGTCATCGAAGTTTGTGACTGAATTTGTTGGAGTCTCGTATTCGAACATGTCGGGTGGGACCATATTAGGGCATCTCTTCGATCTGTCCGTGCGGTCAGATCGTGGCATCTGGGGAAAAAGTCCTGAACTCACTCCTCTTCAAGTTCGCGACAGTGCTGTTTAAGCTTCTGGTATTTGTGCTTCAATCGCTCATGGTCGACTTGGAGCTTTTCGATGTATATTTCGGATACCCTACCGTCCTCGAAAGATTGGGATGTGACTGCATCAAAGTCCAGCTCGAGCTTGTCGGCCCGCCGTCGCTCCTTCTTTTCGCCCTCTGCATGAGCACGCGCAGCTGACATGTGTTGTTCGCACTGTTTCAGGAGCGTTTCCTGTTCTGCCTCCAGTTTCCGTACTTTGGCCTCTGCCTTGGTTAGTTTCTTCTGTAGGACGGCCTCTGTAGAGGTATCAAGGTATACGCGTCGAACTCCTGGTACGACATATTGGTGGTATTTTTTGGGTAGATAAGTAAGCTTCCACGATAAGTGAGATAAAAAGAAGTGATGAGACGCATGAATCAAGGACACACATCGGGGGTGACTGCGAATTCGTGAATCAGCGAACAAAGGCACTGTTCACGACGAGCCTACCTATGTTAAAGACAGTACGACAAGTTGGACAGAAAGAAGTAGTGTCATCGCTTCCAGGCGTATTGACATGATCCGCAAGGCATTTGGTGCAATATACATGGCCTGGACAGCAGTGGCATGAATTCAGGTCTCGAGTCTGATTAGCCGGACTGCTCACCGCAAGGAATGGACACTGGTTCCTTGAATGCGCACAAGCATATGGAGCATTTGCCGGTCATGAGTAAACGGTTGAGAGAGGAGAGGAGGAGGAGTGAAGTGGACGCGTCCACGTGATGGATGCAAATATGCACAAAGTGCCATTGGTTGCGACGAAGACATATGAATTGACTTCTGTTCCTTTCTTCGCCTTCTCTACAGTTCCGCTGGATATTGCCTTGGCGATATCTGGCTCTGTATTATAACCCTGGACTCGATTGGTTTTCTTGGTTAATCGCTGCAGACACTCACATTTCTAATCGCTTTCCTTCGTTTCCACTGGATGTCTTCAAGTCCAGGCCTTTCATATTCATCTCACAGCGCAATCGACAGGAGTCTTTCACCTCAAAAACTGACACGCGACCGTCCTTTGTCGAGACCTTCGTCGAGTAACTCCATTCGCTCGACTCATAGTCCTTCTTTTTCTCTGGACAATCCTGGTAAGTAAGCACGGCCACTGCCAATGGTCGTGAGCTGACCATTAGCAGTGGCTCTCCGAAATCATATGTCAACGCTGAAACATACTATCAGACACCAACAGGCACAACTACACTCACTTGAAAACCATCTTCTACGCGGCCCACGTCCACTCCAGGATTTTTCTGACGATATGACTTCACCTATTAATGTTCCACCATCCTCATACTCACCAAGCGCGTCTACCTCGACGAAGATGAAGAGACGGTCGAGCTATGACATTCTTCATAGCATCGCCGGTCCAGATTCAAGTCTTCCACTTCCCAAACGTGATGGCCTCGAAGAAAACGGTATTCGAGAGGGGATTCCGATGACTTTTGGAGTCAGGCCAGCGAGTCCACCTACGTTCAAGCGCCCATCAAGTCCAACGAGAACTCTAAGTCGTATGCTTGCTGTTCTGTCCTTCATTCTCTCTTCTTACCACCCTTTGCTCATCAGGTATCCCAGTTGCATCCGTAGGTAAATACTGCTCTTTACTCTGTCACTCCCATGTGCCTTTCACATTCATGCTCCTTATGATTCGATGATGACGCTCACAGGCAATGCACGGGCCCTAGCCGATGAAGGCCAACCTTCAACTCAACGCCCATCTCCTTCAAACTCTTCTAAACTCTCTCCTATCGATCCCGAAACGTCGCCAGCGTCTGCATCCTCCCTCCAGCCGCCATCTTCTCCAAATCAGAATCGTCGAATATCACTCACGCCCGGAGGCACAACGAAAGTCCTCGCAGACCTGCAGACCGGTGTCGTGAATGCAAGGAATGCACTAGAAAATACGAAAGCACAACTAAGGCTGTCACAACGGGGGGTGGCGCAGCTGACACGGCAGACGGAGGATTTGAAGGAGGTAAGGGAGAGGCTGCGGCTAGAGAATGAGGGGCTCAACAATGTGGTGGCGAGAAAAGAGCGGCTTCTTCAGGAGGTCGGCCAGAATATCCACTTCTCTTGCGCGATGCTAACATATTGTGTTCTCTGTATCAGGTATTGGAACGCGCCCGAAAAGCAGAAGCAGAAGCCGCGGCCCTCAAGGCCCAACTCAAAACTGAAACGACCACATCGAAAAAAAGTGTGCAAGAGATGAAGGCTGCACTTGCGGAATCCACTGCACTATCACAAAAGTCCGAGCGAGAGTACCTCACGTTGCGCGACAGTATCAAGGGAATGGTTGAGTCATGGAAAACAGATACTGACCGGTTAAGGGACGAAATGCGAAAACGGGAGGGAAAGTGGAGAGCCGAGGCCGAAAGTGTGGGCAGGAAGTATAAGATACTACTTGAGGAAGTCAAGAGCGCAGAGGTCGCAAGGGGAGATGTTAAGGTCCTTCATGGGGAGGATAAGAAAGCTGCAAAGGAGGTAGAGCAGGCTTGGCAAGAAGACATTTCTAAGTTAAAGGCTGAGGTGGAAAGGAGCTCGAATGAGACTGATGAAGCAAAGAATATTGCCAAGTGAGTTTCTACTTACTCTGGATTTGGTGCGACGAACTTACGCTCTATAGGGCGTTGTCGGACGAATTAGCAAGACTGAAGAGGCTCATACAGGCTGCTGGGAGGTCTTCGAGATCTTCAGGCTTCTCATCCATCATCGAAGACGCCCCCTCATAGCTACGGTGGACTGGTTTATTTCACTACGACTTATGGAGTTTCCTATTTTCCTGAACATTGTCATTTCGCTTTCATGTTAGCATCCACATACCACACCACATTCACAATCTCGCCCCTTGCGACATGTCGTTCATTATAACGATACCCTCTTTATTTCCTTTTCCTGCTGCGGCTAAAGCCCATTGAGCTAAATCACATGCAGAGGATCTATGTGGTCACCGTACTTGTGGGTAACTCGAAATGGACTTTCCGGTGGCTTGCCTTTCCTTGCCAGTGATCACAATGGATGGGCTCAATCGTTTGTAGATAGGTTTAGGCTAAAAGCTGGACATCCGTGAAATCCGGCCCGGTACGTAAAAGTAGCCGATAGCAGCGGTGCTCTTGCGGCCATCATGACCGACAAACGGTGCCAGTATAAATCCTTCCACCCCCTATAGCCCACCTTAAGCCATCATGTCGGTCATACAAACCCCAATAACTGAGTACTTTGGAATCAAGCATCCCATCCTGCTTGCAGGGTACGAATTAACGCAATCAATTGTTATGGTCATTGTCCTGACACGTAACTTACACAAGCATGAACGTTGCAGCAGGACCGGAGCTGGCTGCGGCTGTGACTAATGCTGGCGGTCTGGGTGTCATCGGTGGGGTGGGGTACACGCCGAAGTTTCTTCGCGAACAAGTAAGTGTCTTCTTCGTCTTCTTTGCTGCACGGATTTGCACTTCGTGACGTCAAGTTTAGTGTCAGAGAGATTGACTTCTTTTTGTAGATTCAAGACGTCAAGAAACACTTGCATGACAAGACTGCTCCTTTTGGTGTTGATTTGCTCATCCCTCAGGTCGGCGGAAGCGCTAGGAAGACGAATGTACGTCCTTTTCTCCCCTTCTCTCTCAAATCGATCTTGGACCATCACCAGTTCGACTATACCAACGGCCAACTACCTGAACTCATAGACGTCATAATCGAGGAGAAGACTGCTCTGTTCGTCTGTGCCATCGGTGTCCCCCCCAAGGAGGTAGTCGACAGACTGCATAAGGCCGGCATTCCAATTATGAACATGGTCGGTCACCCTAAGCATGTGATGAAGGCACTGGATGCAGGCGTTGACCTCATCTGTGCACAAGCCGGCGAAGGTGGAGGGCACACCGGGGATACGCCAGCGAGCATCCTCATACCTGCTTGCGTTGATGCTGTCAAAGGACGCAAGTCACCATTGACTGGGAAACCTGTATACGTTATCGGCGCAGGAGCAGTGTTTGACGGTCGAGGATTGGCAGCAAACCTGATGTGGGGCGCGCAAGGCGTTTGTACGTTCGGATCAGGCCTAACTTGGGACTTCTTTTGACATTGATGTTCAGGGGTTGGCACGCGGTTTGTGGCTTCGGTAGAAGCAGGTGCACCCAAGATACACAAGGACATGATCCTGAGCGCTGGTTTCGATGATGCGATAACAACCGTTATC
>QFEU01003034.1:0-21094 GCA_003316345.1 Tricholoma terreum
GGTTCGTGGCTGATGTCATCTGAAGATGCCAATAAAGCAAAGAAGAAACAGCAGTCCAGACCACATAAATTCCAGGATCCTGTAAGTCCCGTGTTTCCACCTGCAATTCAGAGCTGGGGCCGGGCTCTTGAAGATTTTGATCCTGCAAATGGGAAATTTGTCTATGAGGCCAACCCTAGCGATGTGGGCTACACCTTTCCTGAGCCTGCGATGTTTATCCGTGCTAAAACACCTCAACGTCAAGAGGCTTACTTCCGAACCTGGCTCAAGTACCGAAGTGCTTTGATATATCGTGTCAGCTCGAAGGACTTTAATGCCCAGCCAGTCCCTACGTCCATTTGGCGTGACCTACTCACGTACGAGCATGCATACAATAAGCAAGATACCTCTTCCAGTAATGAGACGTGAGATACCCACAGTAGCCGGTTACGGGTGCAGGCATTCGACATCTTACAAAACTGCATCGAAGCAGAGAATGTTGAGCTAGCTGGATTAGGGAAAGGGAGAGTCAAGTGGAATGGAAAGGTTGTCGAGATATTAACTGACGCGGAACGTGAGGAAATCCTCTGGGAGCTTTCTGAGCTCAACTTCCATTTCGAACTTTTGGCTCTCGACTCACGAGCCACAGCTACCACTGATAAGGATCGTCAAGAGCTTGTATCAGCATGTTTTCCGGGATCCAATTCACGGTCTCTACTAGTGGCTGATCTGGGCACAGCAAATCATGGTCTTGCAGATGGAGATTGGGAGAAGCGAGCTGTCTACTTGCAAGCACTGAAGAGGTTGATGATAACATGGCCAGAGGTGCCCTCAATCATACAGACTGAAAAGTGGCAATGGTCGGACTGGGAGATCGAAGACCTTGAGCATGCAGTAACTCAATTCTATGTTTGGTCGTTCTACAATCATTTTCACTGTGCGCCGATTATTCCCCACGGCCTTTCACACACGGCAGCTTTGTATCGGGAACCCGAGCCTCCAAAGATCACAGTTCTAAATCCCTGCCCTAATATGTTCTATGATGTGTCCGTACTCCTCCCACTGTAGATTATTGGTAAGTCCTGTTGCTTTGGATCTTAGATGTGATATATTACTGATCTTCTGGCAGATTTTTATGCTAGGACAATGAGACTAGTTTTGTTGTGTCATTACATGTCGTCGGATGCAGGATGCTACGGTCCTAGTACCGTCCTTTATTCATAACACTGCCAACCTAATGCTGGTTGATGTGAGATCGTCTGAAATTCTGGGCTAAAAATGTAACTGATGATATGGCGGCGAACGTAAATGAAGCATACATGATGATAACAGATTGAAGGAGGTATGGTATGAGGATGCAATCAATCTCAGTCGACACTAGTTAAAGGAAACTGCACACGGCACACTCTTCAAACTCCCTCATGTCTACTGTCATCAGAATTGTCGGATGGAATGTATGGCTCGAGCGTAAACTGCATACGGGCCTGTCTTTGTGGTGGTCCATCATCACGATTCTCAAAACTAAAGGTATGACCTTCACAATGTCGTCGCCTATATACAAAAGATGAGCTGATGATACAACATTTGACAGTCTGATGTACGCACCATCCCTGTTGAATCCTGTTCCTAACAAATTTCTGGAAACCCTTTCCGTGAGTCTCGTGATTGAAGAAGTCGAAGAGTGTTTGCACCAACTCGTCGAGTTTATCCCGAAGGACCCCACCGTGTATGTTGTGGTTCTTTTTCTTCCCCCCCTTCTCCTTCTCCTTCGCGCCTTTCAACTTCTCCGTCTCCTGTGCATCGCTCTTCGCATCATCCAAACCCTGATACACCTACCGTTGTAGCATGAGAACGCGAAACTGCTATAGATCCATAAGGCACACGCACCGATATTCCGAGCACCCCAACCAGCGGTAGCAGAACCAAGTCTTGTTAAGAGCCTGAATGTTTGATCGCGACACCTTCACCACTGTCAAACAGTAACTCGTCGATCCCTTCCCAGACGACTTCATTAGAAAAATACACTGGCCGACCTACGGTACCCAGCTGTTGGTAGAAGTTGAGTACTTTTCAGTTCACTTGCTATGCTTTAATGCTTACCGGAGGATGAAAAAATGACCATTCCTCTTGCAGTTTTTCAACTTTCGCAGAGACGTAAGCTGTGTACTCTGGCGTCCCCTTCGCATGGAGCTCAGGACTGGGATAGACCCCAAGTTTTCGAACGACTTTGTTTGAGATCCTGCTGAGCCTGACCAAGGTCTCCTTGATAATGGATGACACCTTTAAGATAACACATCAGCAACATCATGATAACTATATGACGGCTGATACTAACCTGCTTATATGCATCATCGGAGACTGTCCCTTTCCAAACTAAGAATAGCCCTTTGTGAGTAACGGCAATTAAAGTTACCAACATATTGACACACCGAAATTTCTTTCTCGAGCAATGTCAAATAACAAGGTATCCATGCTCGTTCGCAGCTTCAGCGCTATGCGGGTTCCATAACCACAGTCAGCAAATGCAAATAGGCCGTTTCTTTTTATAAGCAACTGATGCTGCAGTCGCTTTCTTGCTTCCAGGATAAACTCGTTAGGTATCGTATCCACTTGGTTGATGAGTACCATGTGTCCACATCAACTAGCTGAGGGAAACCCATACCAGATATCTGGCCCTCTGACATGGGGATGTCAGAATGCATAGACTGTGTCCCAGTACTCGTCCGAACTGATCCACGCTTGTTGCCAGCTATAACTTCAATCAGCATAATCAAATAGGACCAAAGAGTCGCAGCTAACAAGAGTATGGGTGATACAAGTTAGTTCTGGTTTGGCTCGTGCTCGGGTGTCAAGAGGCTATGCAAAAGAAAAGAACCATATCAGATACGTGCATACTCAGTTCAAGGTGAAGTCACTAACATGTATGGGGATGACTTAGATCCATCCCTTGGCCGTCAACTTTCGCCAACCTGGAATAACCTGGAGCCGGCGTCCAGAGGTGACAGCAATTAGGGATACTTGAGGTCAGGACATGAATGGGGCGACATACACCCAGATACTTGCAGTGGGCCGGCCGTAGTCATGCCAAGATCGTATGACACAGCGGGTGCGTCGAAAGACGTGGACGGCATCCCCGAAAACACTACGCCTATAGATCAAATATTGATTTGCAATTCAACGCCAGAGGGTAATATGTGGTGCTTACCCAGGTTGTGAACGTAGGGGTCAGCAGGTGCGTCAAAATACGTAGACGGCATCCTCGAAAATGCCATGCCTATAGATCAAATATCGATTCGCACTTTGATGCCAGAGGGTGGTCGGTAATGTGGTGCTTACCCAGGTCACGAGCATAGGTGTCGCTGCCTGGGCCGGTTAATATGTTAATCGTGGGTATGGGTGTTACCATGAGGTGAGGGACACACCTCTTGCCCCTGTATCAATTGCTTGGTGGCTGTCATCAGAAACACAGAACGAACGCGAGACCAATCGCGGACAGACATACGGCGGAGGAGACTAGCAAAATCTTGGAGAAGATTGTAAGCACACCTTGTTAGCGACACAGTGATCTTACCAGGCCCTTCCTGGTCTTCCCCTGACGGTGCGGGACCGGGAAAACCGCTATCAGCTACATTGAGGAAGTTCTCCAGTTTAGGACTGTAGTTTTGATAAAATCGATCCAGCGTGTAGCTCAAGAAATGTGAGTCGTACGTGAGCAACATTAAAGTGGCTGTACTGCTTTTATAAGGTGTAGTACTCATACATTGCGACCTTACCTATGGTCTATCTAACCTGGAACTGAAATCTGATGCCACAACCATATAGCAAACATGTGCAAGGTGACCAATTACTAAAACGCCAAAACAATGCAATGAAAGTGCAATGAAAATACAATGAAAGCGTTAACCAACGCAACCAATGCGACCCGTGGTCTATCCGGCCTGGAAGTGATGTCAGAGGCAACAACCGTATTACAACAAAAATGCAATGGAAATGCCAAAATAATGCAATGGAAATGCCAAAATAATGCAATAGAAATACCAAAATGGTGCGATCAAATTAGTGTGACCAAATTAGACATAATGTGAAAGGAATGCTAAAAAATGTGATGGAAGTGCCATTTGCTGCTATCTGATGGTCGACAGGAGGTGATTGGAGGTAACGGGAACGCGAAACCTGACATGCCCGCAGACAGAACCACACAGATTGTACAACATGAGCGGTTCGACGTCGTCTCTGGGATGCAGCTATCGAACGCATGTCTGACAGGGGAATTCAAGGGTCCGAGGAGTTAGTGTTTTCAAATTCAAGTTAATATGCTTGCCTGTCTACAAAAAGTTTGACTAGATTGATCTCGATCTGTACATGTGTGTACCAAAATCTAAAATAAGTGATCTCCCGGGCCATAGACTGAATGCGTGTGATATATCATCACATGTATTACACACGAACAGGCCTTCTGATACTTGACAGGATGGTATTTGAAGGGGTCCTAACTGCTTATGTAAAGTAAGCTACTAGTACGTTCAACCAGCTATGTCAATAGTGTCCCAAGGCCTTCCCAACATCCGCCCACATCTCAAATTTCACCCATATTCTTCAAGAGCAGACCACTCACAGAGTACCACATACCGTCCCACCTCCCGAAGTGTCAAGTCTCACCAGGCCCATTCCCATGAACCGTACCATGCATCCCTGGGTGCCGGTTCTGCTTCCCGTCACTCGTGTAACTGTCCAAGCGTCAGTTCATCTTGCTCCGGGTTGTCCCGTCGAACACATCTGTCTCCATCCCCGGCTGGCGCAGATACATTGGATCACACTGCTCTGACTCAAAATTCATTTTCAACCAGTCCAGTGATTGCGCCACTCCCCAGCTTGGATGCACCGCGCTCGCGCTCTCTTGGTGATAGTTTCCAAGAAAGCATCCGCTGTAACATAGTCAACTCTCATATGCCACACAAGCTTTTCACACTACCATTGAGGGAAATAGGACCATACGTTCCCGACCATACCCTGGTGTCGCTTGCCAATCCAGTACGTAGTACATAGCCTTCGATATTTCTGTTCTCCCTGACATCATTCGTCTTTGTGCTTTGCCAATGATTAGGATGCCCGTTCCCCAAAATCTGTAAGTCGTCAAGTAGTTATTATTGATTTTAATAATTCATGCATTGTTCTAGAGTCAACTAGTTACCAACTCAGGAAGATCCAAACTGGAGCAGGACACCACTGTTTATCTTGGGCAACAGGCATTGCAGAATGCTCGTGCAGCGTGATACACCATTATTGCTGAACGTTGGCTCCTCCAAAGGCAACTGGAGGAGGGTGAGCTGCAAATGAGGAGATTGCAAAATGAAGTCAATGCAGTCAATGCACGCTTAACTGCTGCGGCCCATCAAGTAGGTTTGGTTCAAGGAGAACTTCATCATCGAGGCATCCCTCTGGATGACATTAGTAACTCTGACATGGATTCTGAGGAGGAGACCCTCCAGGTTCTTCGCTCTGCTCTTTCCCCAGCTACCTAGCTTTGATTAGGTGCTCGAGTCCATTTATTTTCTACATGTTTAGCTGGTTTTACCTTCATCGTGTCAGTGGCTTATTATACATATACTGTATGTACTACTTGGAAATTTGCCTGTGGTAAACTGTGTTTTAATACAATAACATCTGGGATCTGGCATGAAGTAATGTGGAGAAAGCCTGCCCTAAACTTGACACTGACAACACCTTCAAGTTCAACTTCCTTTCTCTCATTAGGCAAGCCCTCGTCGACACACGAGGCATCCAATATCTCTGGGGCGCGTCGTTGCACGTCCGCCTAACAGGCTCGACCAGGTGTCCAGCCCGTTTCCCACTGCTGTCTGCCTAAGCCCTTGCAAGTCCGAGGCAGCCCTTTCAAGTTGTTGAGGAATACTCGGAATTCATCTATACTATGCTAAGCCCTCAGGCCTGCAAATCTGAGGCAGTCTACATCATTTTCCCTTTCTGCCGTCAAGAAATACGCTCCACTGGTCCTGAGGGTGTTTTTGAGTCGGATGCTTTGCCTCGAGCTGTTTGCATCTTCGCATTGGGTGTTATCTGCAGTTATATCACATCGTGAGTTGCCAGGATTCCTGCTTGAAACTAAATCCCATTTCTCATTAACTTCAACAGGACATCTCGCGCCTACTACGCTGTGGGATACCAGGAGTTGTGCTCGTTACTTACGTTTACTTCTTAACAACGCATATCTAGAGCAAGATTCATTTTAGCAGCCTACTTTGTTTGCCCTTTCCGCCGGCAAGAGATATGACCGTCGACAAATCGGACTACTACCTGACCTTCATGAACACACACACATACTGGCAGTGAATCCCTCGCCATCTGCATTGTTTCTCTCGATCGATGCGGAGTATGTGTACGGTACGTTCATTCACATTCTTGTTGAGTCTCATAGACTCTCGCCACCCCCCTTCTAACACCCTCTTTTCAGGCAAGCCCTTGTTAACACACGAGACATCCACATTATTTCTTAGGCGCGTCGTTGTACGTCCGCCTAATGGGCTCGACCAGGTGTCCAGCCCGTTTCTCACAGCTGTCTGCCGCAGCCCTTACAATCCGAGCCAGCCTACTTTGTTTGCCTTTTTTACTATCAAGAAATACCCTCGACAAGTCTTGAAGGCGTCTTAGCTGTCTACCGCAGCCCTTACAATCCGAGCCAGCCTACTTCGTTTGCCTTTTTTACTGTCAAGAAATACCCTCGACAAGTCTTGAAGGTGTCTTTGCATCAGATTATCTCCCTCGAGCTATTTGTGCTTCATGTTCACTATCGATAATTTCGCGACTAGGGTCCCCAGGCCAAGCCTTGCTCTATCGCTTCGAAGCTTGATCCCACGACAGATCATAGATTTATCTCGTGGAACAATCATAAGGACATCTTTTCTCTGAAACATGGGGGCAATTATATAGGCATGTCTTGGTCATTATCCTCAACATCACGTCCTCTCATCAATCCCCATTCTTTTCTCATCCCTTCCATCTCCTCTATGGTGTCCCGCTTTTCCTCATGCAGTATTGAAATCATCCTCTCAGCCCAGGAATATAAGAAGAGAACCTTTTCTGGCAAGACCCCTGTAGCCAAGCACAGATTCAACGGGGAAATTAACATGAAATCATCGGCATACTCCATTCGCAACATGTACAGCATTGCGCGTTCTTCTGCATCCAACAAAACGGTAGGGTGCAGTGCATCAAGGAGCATCTCGAGCTTCGGGTACTCGAACGCATATGTTCGGCAGTTCATGTTATGTGACGACAACAGATGGAATGCATGCTCTCCGAAAGGGTTGCCATCAGCCGACGATGGTGCATATTTAGGGTCCTTGATGCGCTATGAATATCAATCAACTGTCTGCAAGATCAGTATTAGCAAAGGAACGGACCGCTCCATTTACATCTAGAATATCGAACTCCATCCCCCGATTCTGTCTTGCCGCACGGATGAAAGTTTGCATTGCATTTTCCCACTCTTGTTCACCTTTGAGACTGACAAGCCCACTGTAGTACCCTTCTCCAGACATGTAAAGTGCAAGTTGCGCCTTCTGTGGATCAACGGCAAGATGACTATAGGCCGTGGAATAGAAATCATCCCAAGGCGCATTGCTTAGGATGGCGAACTCGCGGTTCCTAGATTCCTGGATATATTGAACACGAATATTCCACACTGGCGTGATAAAACATGAACGTGAGTCATCACAGGAGAAACCTGGTATAGAAGTGCTCACCCCTATAAGCCACTTCGCCAGCTGGAAAACCATTCAAGAGCAGCTCGTCTGCTTCAGTGCAGCGCAGCGGGGCTCTTACACCACAATACAGCATAGCTTCGAAGCATCCTGGATCAAATATAATTGGGGCTGGAAGGTAAGGTGGTTTGGGTACACCATGATAGGTTGGAGGCAGTTGTGGGGTGTAGTTAGAGGAAAGCCAAGGAATCTGATGGGGCGCTGGGGGCCCATATCTTGGTGGACCCACCACTTCACCCTCAAAGCATTGAAGGTGCGTCAATGATTGGGGTCGCCATGCTGGCCCATAGAAGTAAGCGACAATGTGTGCTAACCTTCCCTCAGGATCATATCCAAAAATATTGTAATCCGAAAAGGAATCAGCAGAGCGCGGACGGCAGGGCATTGGTGAGCGTATAGATCAGGCATTACACAAAACGCGGTTTTAAACCTGTTGCGAATCCTTTAAGATGGCTGACATGCGTGGGACGTACTTGCTTGCAGTCTTTGTCAATTACAGGATTTTGCTAGGCGGATGATATCGCGTGTCACGAACATGCTGCTTTGAAGACAAGTATTTAGCATCCCATATGCACAGCCACCAACATTTTCGCATGTCTGACAGTTTTCACACAACCTCAGCGCCACATATAAGTGTCCCCTTTCACTTCAGCTTCTCCGAACCACCCCAACCTATTCGTTTTGCGCTAGCTACTCCTGCTACTATTATAATGAGCAACTCTCAGAACCCTGTTCCCAACACCAAAGACGAAGGAGAATCGAACCTCACGGCCGTATATGCAGGTGCCAAATGCTGGATCGCAGCGCTTGAGCAGCAACTCCAGAACTTGAAGAATGCTGGTGTTAAGCGTAAATCGTAAGTTGCCAGTGATGTTACTAGATCTAGCACGTCCAATTTGCTATTACTCGCTAGGGATCTTGCTTCAAATGTCACTCAAGGCCATGCAATTTGTCGACTTGTTTCTATGTTCCAGTCAGTTGATGAACTGGTGGATGAGAGTGACCGTCGGCGTGCCCTCGAAGCAGAAGACATAGATGATGATGAACACGACAATGAGTAAGTACTTGTGCTTAAATTTATGACTTTTGGAAAGCTGTCACCTCTTTCCATCTAGCAAAGAGCGCACATTCCGTGGATATAAGCTCCTTATTCGACATATCCCACTCCTGGATGCAAACCTCACCAAGCTTGATGTCCAAGAACTAGGCTTATATTTCAGAGAGGTTCGTCCCTATGTATTATCCCTCAACAATATTTATACAACCTTCTGGTAGCTCCAAAAGGGTGCCGCCAGTGCGCGAGGAGACGACGCCGCTAATCTCAAGCCTGTTGTTGTGAGCTGGCTTGTCGATCTTTTCGAGAACCCCACGATCCCACTCTCGCCCACCAATAAAGGTGATCGTGGATTTGAGCACGATCTCACTGGTCGCCTCCTCTGCCCTATTGACTATGATTGGACTGATCATAGGTTTTTCTTGTTCCTCGCCACCCTGTTCCAGCGTTGATATCCTTTCAGCGTATGCCAGAACATACGTGATGGCCATCCAGACTTCATAGTTACTGCCGATTCATGGCCTGCCTTTGTCTATCCATCTGCGAAGGCTCGTGAAGATGACGTCGAGCATGGATTGTTTCAAAGCGCAATTCTTGTGAAGGTGCAGTTTGATGCCTCCACTGTTGACCCTCTAACATAACGCACCTACACAGGCTTTCAAGTTCTTGTTCACCTCTCCAACATCAGCTCAAGATATCTGTACTGAAAGTGATGTTGAGATTCCAGCAGCCCGATCCACCAAGCGTCCCAGAGCTCAAAAAGCGCCCACGCGTGGAAATGTAGCTAACCTATTGGGAATGAGATCAGTTTCTCCACGGGCCATTGCGTATGTTGCAGTACAGGTGGGTTTCCACCGCTTATTGGACAGCACACATTGTAAACCTCATGTCCAAACATATAGCTACGTTTTGCTCTCTCTAGCGCATCGGCATGGAATGAAAATGACGGATGTTTCAGTTATGCTACCTTCTACAACAATATTGTGGACTTCTTTGAAGATGCACCAGGGCCAACTTCTAGAGCCCATGCTCAGACCTTGCTATCATGGTGGATGAGGTGCAGATTCTGTCCACCAAATGATTGATGACACTAACATTCCCTACCAGCAAAATCTTTGGAAGCCATCGACTCCCGGCTCAAGTTGTTCAATCTCGCGCAGGGTCTTCAGTAGCCAGGCTAGCTTCCCAACGTGCCGCTCGTGAGACCGCAGCCTAAGGAGCTGCTGGATGATGAGAGATACAGTCGTCTGATCTTTTTGGAACTCTTAGTATACAATTTCATTAGCCATTTCAATCGTGCATATGTTACGTGCTTTAATACATGGTAATTGCCCTATCGCGCTTTTTTGGAATCAATGTCAGAAAATGGAATATTACTGTGTCACTGTGCAATAATGTGTATTGTGTTCATCTGTTACCCAGGGTACCAGGAAAGAGGCTAGAAGACAGCACATGAAAAAAACCCCAAAAAATTTCAATACTGTGCACACTTGAAAGAGAGTGCAAGGTACTTGGTAAATTGTAAATTGTAGCTCATGTAGAGACAAATGTCAGATCAATAAATATGGGACCTCACTCCCATCTAGTTGCAGACTCCCTCATTCCATGACAATAATCAGCACTTGATTTTGTGAGCCTTTCCAACAAATCACAACAGATAACTATATGTGTGGAGATGACTTACCTTGAGATAAGGCACCAATCCACTCTCAGTTGCCAACTTTGTCATTTTCTGATGACATTCAGCACTTGACTTGGTGGGGTACCTTGGTAACTACCAGGCATGGCCCTCAAGGTATTGTAACAGATGACTTGCATGTGAGGAGATGACATACCCAAAAATAGCACACTAGTTGCTGGCTTCATCAGTTTTACCACAACAGTCCACTGCTGAAATTAAGGTGAATTTTGGTAACCTGACTGAGGTATACATAGCTATGTAACAGACAACTGCATGTGTGGAGATGACTTACTTTAAAATAAGGCATCAATCCATGGTTGGTTGCCAACTTTGTCATTTTCTGACTACATCCAGCACTTGACTTAGTGGGGTACCTTGGTAACTACCAGGCATGTCCCTCAAGGTATCATAACAGATGACTTGCATGTGAGGAGACAACATACCCAAAAATAGTACACTACTTGCCAGCTTCATCAGTTTACCGTACAACAGTCTACTGCTGAAATTAAGGTGCATTTTGGTAACCTGACTGAGGTATACATAACTATCTAACAGACAACTGCATTTGTAGAGATGACTTACTTTAAAATAAGGCATCAATCCATGGTTGGTTGCCAACTTTGTCATTTTCTGACTACATCCAGCGCATGACTTGGTGGGGTACCTTGGTAACTTACCAGGCATGTCCCTCAAGGTATCGTAACAGATGACTTGCATGTGAGGAGACAACATACCCAAAAATAGTACACTACTTGCCAGCTTCATCAGTTTAGCACAACAGTCCACTGCTGAGATTAAGGCACATTTTGGTAACCTGACTAAGGTATATATGGCTATTAATTGGACTGTAAGGTGAACTGTAATCATCGCACATTTTTCTGGTTATATTTGTGTTACAATGAAATTGGATAGGGTTGACAAAAATAATTGGGTTCGCTGATGTGGTTTGCAATTGGGATGACTCTGGCGGAGGTGCTTTGATGCATCGTCGGGTTTTACACAGCGTCGACAATCTGCGCATATAAGTACCATGTACTTAGTGTTAATGATGAAAGGCGTGCACTTGAGGAGTTGATCGTCAACAACAGAATGTGGGTCTGGAAAGATGCGCAATTCATGCTCATTTAGCTGTCGTGGCAGGGGAGAATGATTGGAGAGCTTAAGCGTGCCATCGCCTTGTGCCGGCAACAGCGCAACCAGTGTTTGAGAGATTCTTGCATCCGACGGGTGGGAGACCGTAGGATTAGAGGCGCTAGTTCCGATGACACCTCCTGACAACGACATGGTGGTGGTTGTGGAAAGACAGGCTCCGCTCAACGGTGGATCTGAGGGATTGAGTTCATTGGCGTCGGGACTCTGCGAGGGGGAAGGGGGGGCAATCAATGGTCCAGGACGTCCAATATCAACTATGTCTCCAATCACAGACCCTGGCTCTTGAATGGTTATCTGGGCTTGGGAAGAATGCTCATGAAAGCCATCATCGCTATGTGTTCGCATCGACGTATGCATGGAGTCTTCGACAGGAGGACAAAGTTGTGGGAACGTGGGTGGATTTCCCGCATCCACTGGCAGGCAAGAAGTGACACAATTGTCTGACGGAGCCGTAGCGGTGAGCATCGAAAAGTCTGGATGCGGCTGGGAACATCCTGTGAACTCGGTGGATAGGTAAAGTGCCATGGTTGATGGTCCGACTTCAATGGAGTGAGACCATTCTTGATTGCGAGAAGGTGGTCGGGAATCCATGGTAGGCAAAGCTGCTGGCTGGCTTGTTCTGTCGTCTTCTGCGGCCGTATCCTGTCAGAATCGTCAAGGGCACCAATCATGCGAAGAAGTATTGTTCGCACCAACACCATAGCGTTACATTGGCGTCCGTGATCCTAGCACCGATGAGATAGATTCATCACAGTCATAGGTGGACTGACCTTCATGTCCTTGACTTTTTTGATCGCCTTTCCGCAACGGATGCACTTGAAATGGCCGTCGACCCGATGCAGAACGATATCCAGGCGACCACTTTCGGAATTTGTGTCGGGATAGGTGCAGGAGACTTGCTTTTCCGTGCATGCAGCCCTGTGCGATTGTTTATTGCTGTATGACCGATTGCATTCGGTGCAATAGGTTGACGAGCTAGAGGAGACGATTAAGACACCATGATACCAAGATAACGTGAACGTCACACTTTATGAAAATATCCTTACGCTTCGTCGTGCGCAAAAGAAGTGCGGCTTCTGGATGGGAAGACGAAGCTTTCCACTTTTTGCTGCTGGAGGACATGACGAAGACGACTTCAGTCCAAGCAATTGTGGGAAACTTGAACATTGTTGACGGGTGCAAACTTGGTTTCCTGCCAGTACTTATCAGCACCAAACGCCACAAATTATGTGGGAAATGTTTGGGTGCGATAATTCCTGCTGCCAATCATTGAGTCACCCTCGACGCGGCAGTATTTGATGCGTGACTCATGGGAGCGTGCTGAGAAATTTCCCACCATAATTAGGCCAAACAATTGAGTCCAAAGGTTTCCTCAGAATTCCAGCGGTACTTGTTCCAAGCCTAAAGTTATCACTTTGAGAAGAGAATGGTAACGTCAAACACATCAAATTGCATGAGAATAAATTGAACTTTGGGAGCGGTGAATAGCTTTTACATGTTCTTTGAGCATGCTGTTGTGTGTCTGGTCTCATTGCTTGTTACTAGTGTACCGTTTCAATCAATTCTATATAGTTACATCATATTGGATGAAGGGAAGTGGCCCGAGCTACAGGTCCGTAAGGAGTCTGAGACAGCATCCTATAAGCTAAGGATTATATCGAAATATGCAAATGAAATGCACCAAGTTCTTTGAGGGATATACCACACCGGCGGCCGCCTTGCGCCCATAACTCGCTGAACGTTTTGTATCATCTCCAGATTCTCCGCCCTTGCCAAATCCTCAACAGTCCTATTTGTGGCGACGACAACGGAGGCAGCAGCTGCGCCGCTGCCAAGAGGGACGACAGCGATTCTACGGCAGTCCAGAGGGAGTCGACGTAAGATGGCAGGCAATGCAAGTTCACGCCTTGTGTGCGGTTGCTTTCCAACACCAACTTGGTTTTCCTCTGCCCATCTTGCGGCGTCTCTTATTCGCAAAGGGAAGGCAAGCACCCGGAAATAAACAATCGGCCCGTTGATTCTGCGTGAGTTGGCTCAACCAGGCAACTTGGGAAGCATTTCATGGGTTATCAGAGGTAGATCAGGGTTAGCGTGTGAATCATTCCTATAGAAGGGTGAAAGTTGGCTTGGAATCAGAAAGAGGGGAGGATACGTACATGGTTGTGGGATAAGATGCTGGGCGATTTGTTGATTGTGAAGGTTGGTCAACGACATTATGACGTAGGGTTAGAAAATGAGGAGCGGAGCTGGAACTTGAGTCCCAGTAAGGAACCCGTGTATTAGCTAACATTTTCAATCATTGATTCGCATTAATACTATTTCCTCCCATTTATACCTATTAGCCTCTCTTTAATCATAACGATTGTTCCGTCAAACCTTCACACAATGTTCCAATGAATTGAAGTACATCTCAGTTCATCGAGTCACCCCAACTTTTCAAGGCTTCAACACCACCGAGCACCTCATCCGCTGCTTATCTTCATCCATGCCACCATGTGCAGAATCTGCCGCTCAGCGCGCTCTCCGCAAACAGCGCGAACAGCGAGCTCAAGACGAATCCTTTGCTGATTTCCTTGCCAGTCGTAATCAAGAAGTTCCCCGGGGACTTAAGCGTTCAAATCCTGACCCAAATGTCGAGCAACAGCGCATAAGGCCAAGGCAGAATCAGTCGACTGTACAGGGTGGTCTATCAGTGAGCTACTACCACAGCGTATCAGATCTAATGTTGTGTAAACTTGAACCCTGCAGTCGACTGGTGACCAAGTCAATATCGGGGGACCTCTTGTACAACGACCAGCCCAACCTCAGGCTACCGATGGCATTCAGGTGCCAGAAAACCAATTCCAAGTCCAGACTGATCAGAACAATGCCGGCCTATGTTCTCCTGATACTGGCAACCTGCTCTCGGCTCATCAAAACTCAGATAGTGAAAATCAGGCTCCAACACCTGGACTAGATGCCCGTATAGATGAACTGCAAGTTACTGCCCAATTCATTGATGGCCTCCGGATGGCAACACTTGATAACAGTAACATGCGTGAGGAAGATATCCAACGGTTACGTGATCCGCCTTCAGACTTCCCCAAAGAAATTACAGATCGACACTTCCTCAAAGCGCTAAGAACTTTCATCTCAACCACGAACGCTTCAGAGGCGACATATAATGGTGTTCGCACGGCTTGCCAGACTTGTTACCCGGACGATCCTTTCCTGTCATTTGATCAAGTCAAACGCAAGCTTGAAATGCTTACTGGAGTAGTGCCAATTATGCACGACATGTGTATTGACACGTGCGCTGCGTTCACAGGCCCATTCACCCTACTTGATGCCTGCCCCAAATGTTCGAGACCTCGATATCACCCTGGAACGAGGAAACCTCATCGGCAATTTCTGACCATCCCTATCGGTCCAGTCCTTCAGGCTCTCTATCGTTCAGAAGAAACCGCGGAACAAATGCACTATTTGGAGCGCATCACGGAACAGATCCTCAAGGATATCGAAAACAATGGGGGAACCGTGAAGGAGTACAATGATACTGCGTGTGGCATACACAACCTTAATGCTTGGCGTACGGGACTGATCAAGAAAGGCGACGTACTACTCCAACTGTCCCTCGATGGTGCACAGCTTTATCGTGACAAGGAGTCCGACTGTTGGATTTTTATCTACGTCATCCACAACCTTTCTCCCGATCTTCGATACAGAAAGCGATTCGTTATTCCAGGTGGTTTCATCTCTGGACCGAACAAGCCGAAACATAGCGACTCATACGTGTATCCATCGCTCTATCACATTTCGGCTCTACAACGAGAAGGGTTGCGGATTTGGGATGCCTCAACTCACTCGTACATTATGAATTCCACTCCCTTCATCATGTTAGCTACTGCGGACGGGCCTGCAATGGCAAATATGACGGGGATGGTTGGTCACAGTGGGAAATATGGATGCCGTCTATACTGTGGGCTCTCAGGGCGTCGTCGGGAAGGGGACTGCCACTATTACCCACTTATGCAAAAACCCAATAACTACAGCATTGTGGGCTGCGACCATCCAGATATCACTTTCAGGCAGCTTCAGCAATTTCGGCAAGAATCAGAGACTCGTTATAATGACAACCTCAACTATCTTCTTGCATCCCAAAATCTATCCCAGTACAACGCTCGACGACTCTCTACAGGTTTGTGCAAACAAACAATCTTCAGTGGACTTCGTCATAGCCTTGGTGTACCTAACATATTCGTCATGGACTTAATGCATCTCACGGCGCTCAACGACCCCGATCTTTTACTCGGCTTGTGGCGTGGCACGGTCAAGTGTTACCCACCTGACACCAAGGCTAGTTGGGATTGGAACGTTTGAGTTGGAAAGACTTGGGATACTCATGGCAAGACCGTTGCAATGGCCAAGCAGTTTCTTCCGTCCTCATTTGGGCGAGTACCTCGTAATCCCGCAGAAAAGATGAACTCTGGTTACAAAGCGTGGGAGTACTTGCTGTATCTGTTTGGCCTAGGGCCAGCGTTGCTTCGTCACATTCTCCCCGAGAAGAATTGGCTAAATTTCTGCAAGGTTGCTCGGGGAATTCAGTTATTATACCAATGCAAGCTTTCTCCAGAGCACATAAAAGAAAGAAATCAGTTGCTTTGTGAGTTCCATAAAGAATTTGAGGAGCTCTATGTCCAGCGACGTCCAGACCGAATTCACTTTCTTTGACACAGCATCCACCTACTCACCCATATCGCACCTGAGACAATCCGTGCGGGCCCTCTTGGGTGTTATGCTCAATGGACGATGGAGACAGCAATTGGCAACCTGGGAGAGGAGATACGTCAAGATAAGGACCCATATGCAAATATTGCTCAACGGGGGCTTCTTCGAGCGCAACTCAACTCGCTTTTTGCCATGCTGCCTGATGCACTGCTCTCGGAAGACAGGTCAGGTGCAATGCCTCGTGGCAGCAGGAATCTTGGGGATGGCTACGTGCTTTTAAGGGCTTGTCAGCCTACTGCCATTGATATCTCGGAACCAGAAGCCACCGCTATAATGAAACTGTGGGATGCGAAAGGTTGGCCCAATAGAGATTGCTGGCCTCGAGCAGTAAGGCGATGGGCACGTCTTCAACTTCCTAATGGGCAAATTGCGCGTTCATATTGGATGGAATCTCAATCAATAAGGGAACTTCGAAGGACTACAGTAGTAAAGGTACGTGCCTCTGCAGCTCAATATCTGACAATACCTGGGTTGAAGTTGCATTTTGCAGTTTCGCCTAAATGACCACTCCAAAATTGCTGAAGTCCGATACTTCTTTCGCTTGAAGTTTGGGGAGCTCATCCACACACTGGCAGTTGCCTCCGTGTTCTCGCCTCCTGATCAGCAGCTGCTCGACCTTTCTCATCAAGCTGTGTATGCAAGTCACTATCGAGGAGATGGCGCGTTAATTGCAATTGACGTCAAATGCCTGGAATCTGTCGTTTCGATGGTACCTTACTACAAGATTACTCCGGAGGGTGAGATCGAGATACCAGATACCGAACATTTTCTGGTCGAAAAGATGGGTCTGGATATTACGGCACTCTTTGGAGAAGACGAACATGGGGATGACGACGACGAGCAAGATATGATTACACCTGGGGACGATGGTTGTTAAACTAAAGTACACTGTGTTTGCTACAATTACAATGGACAAAAATGTCGCCAAGGTCCAGTCAAATGATGCAACAGGCAGTGGAACAATTCAAGGAAGTGTCGAAGCCCAAGAATATAGGCTAAAGATCAAAATGCTTCTGGAAGTGCGCTTTCGTCTCTTGTCTTTGTTGGCAGTCAGGTGTGTCGTCTACGAGCGTCCGATCTCCAGCCAGTGAAACATCGTGATGCACCACCTATTTCAGGTCATCAGTTCATGATATATATAACAATTGAAAGTGTAACAATACCATTGGTCCTGTAACACGATGAACTAATCGTCGACCTGCAGAGTACCGGATGCATCTGATGGGGTGTTCATTGTTTGAGTCTTCCACATTGGAGTCCATGTTTTCGACTAAGTATTTTGAATGTATTTCACTAAGATCCATTGAAGTGACGGTTATGCCAACAACCTAGATCATCATACTAAGAATTACCACAGCATTTTGAGTTCAGCCAGTAGTTGTGCGAAGGATTGATTACCGCTGTCCAGGAGAGTCTGATGATCCAGGTCTTGGACGTGAGTCAATGCAATAGACATAGCCGGCAGTTTCTAAGAAGATCTGTCAAGCACAGAGAGAACAAGTAGGTGAAGGCCAGTGCAAGTCGCGAGTGTCACGTTCAAGTTTGTGGCTCTCGCTCGTATCACCGTGACACCACCATTGCTCACACTCGTCGCTCAACACATTCATTGCAGCATACGAACATTCATTTGTGCTCTCTCGAGGTCACTTACATTTCTTTGCTTGCCGTTCTGAGATACTGTGTTGCTATGTTATGTCTTCATCTTTGTCTCCTTTGCAGCAGCCGTTCGAGCTTCAGTCATTTTCATCATCTGAGCCTAGACGTGCTCCAGAACATTTGAATTTCTCTTCTATTGCAACACCTAGCACCAACGGTCCATCCCATGCAGTGGCAGAGTTCCACTTGCAGCACGGCCATCAATCTCAAGTAAGTCATGCCCTGAACCACAAAGTATATGACTGCGTTAACTACCAAATCTTCCAGCTGTTTCCCTATTTTGGATTGAATAATACTTTTCAGGATCGTTTTGCAGCCACTCAGAGCGCATACACCCACCCTAATCCGATGCTCATGCAAATTGAGACCTTACAACACGAGAATTCACGTCTTGCAAAGGAGGTTGTTAGATTAGAAGCTCAGTTAGAGGCACATAAGTGAGTATGACTGTCTGGCTTCTTCAAGATGAAAATAATATGATTTATCAGACAGAATTACAACGACTTACTCAAGAGGCTAGATCGCACTCCTGATGGATCTAACCAACTTCCACGTACCAAGCCTCTGCCGGTTTCTCTTCTGCACAAGGACTACCCGAATGTCCGATACTGGATGGAGAAGGCATACAACGAATACCTGAAGGCCGAGGATGGTGAGACTGATGGTCTAGCAACCCGGAAAGCAAAGTGTGGTCGGCCTTCTAAGAGTGATGAAGACGATGACGATAAACATCCATACCTGGAGGACCATGAGGGAATCCCAGTCAACCCACAGCGACTTTCCAAGTTTGGTGATAGGGCACGCAAAGTTTTCAACACGCTGAAACATGCTAGTGTCGCTCCACCATCTTGGGGTCATCTTGGGCTCAATGCATACGAATATTTCAAGAATGAGATGATGTTTGAATTTCAGGAGTTTCGTTTGTGCGATGGCACGTGGAAGTTAGATCGATGGGCCGCCCGTGCTTATGCATCATGGAGGCAAAATATCCGAAGACAGGAGGGCGGTCGCGTGGGGAAGAAACGGAAGTTGTCGTCATCACCACAGCTGCCCGCGTTGGATGACTCCGGCCTGATCAAGATGGACGACCTCGAGCTCGAAAAGCTGGACATAACAACACCACCCACGGATGCGCCCGCAACCACGACACCAAGATCACCCGCAACCATAATACCCAGATTGCCAGTACAACAAACTGCCGCCGTATGATTCCACAGTCCTCTATTACGTGGTTACTGACTATCTGTGGTTCTTGTACTTGAAAGGCACCGGTTGCAGCGATATCCGATTTTCTGTGAGTCAATGGCTTTGTCTGGCGCGAAATTGATATATGTATCTTTGCCTAGTGATGATGATTCTATCTATAGTAGCCTTGATGACGTCTCGAAATCAACTGCCCAATTGACCTCGACGACCATGCATATTCCGCCCCCCATTGCCACACCTGATCCGGTCCCTGTAGGAACAACTCAAAGTGCTACGTCAATTTACACAACTCCCTTGCCTGCACAGCTGATGGCAAACTCAACCCCAGCCCCTCTCACTGTTGCCAATGTAGGCATCTCAGAAACCTCGGTCCCCACAGCTACAACGGGCTCCCAGCCATTGGGTCAAATTCAAAATGCGCCCACGGAATCGACGCGACCTTTGAAGAAAGTGAAAACGGCGGCAGCTGCGGTGGTTGGCACTGGGTTGACATCAAAGTATGGTTCTGCGTGTGGTGCTAGACGACACTGATCATTTCCCAATAAGAAATTTTGCTATGAAGGATTGGCTCCGGAGTAACCCAGGCGGCTTGAAGATTGATTTTGAGACATTTTTCAAGACATGTTCAGTGGAACAAAAGAAAGTAGGTCTGCCGCACCTATGTCTGTGGTTCGGCTGTCCTAAAGACTTGCATAGCCTTTCGAGGAGCAGGCCAAGGCGGCGGTAAGCACCACGCACTCTTGAGATTTTTGGTCAAGTCTGATGGCTTCTTCGGTGCAGAAAAGGGTTGTTAAGGGGAATAAGAACTAATTAAGGTGCGAGTATTTCGGTGTGCACATGTAATAGTTGTATAAACTGACATTTGTTGTCTAGGGTTGTTGTTTTTGTTACGGATGAGTTGGGCGTGGGCGTAATGGGGTAGAGATATTCACCGAAGTCAGTGGATTGGGTGCTCCCTGGGTATGGGCATGGGAATGGGTATGGGAATGTGGACACGGACACGCAGGAAGGGCGCAGTGATGGGCAGGAGTGTATTTGTGGATGCGGTTTTGCATAGTGGAGGGATGTGGTTGTGGGTGTGGGTGCATGCATGGATGTGATCGATATTGCGTGTAGTAGTAGGAACACGGTTGCAGGTACCAGTAAGGATGTCATACTAGATAATGCAATGTTATGTCTATCAATGGCCACTATGAGACCAACACCATATGAAATCCATCCCCCATTTCATACCTTTAAATAGTGTAAAATGATATATTTATAGTATAGTTTTCATGCATTGATAAACCCCAGAATGGAATAAATTTCATCAGGAGTTGGAATGAAAATCTAACCCTAAGAGGAGTGAAAAAGGAGTTTTTTTTCTGCATGTAAGGGATGAGTCAACAGGATGAATTCCTCCCAGATTTTAAACTGAGTTCATCCCATGCCAAATTCATCCCTTGGGATGGTTTTCATCTTTATATGGGCATAAATAACACTCCTCTAACTGGGTTGAATTTCATCAACTTTCCAGGGGTTTAAGAGGAATGAAAGAACCTGCCAATGATGTTTTTTTCATCCCATTAGGGATTTTGGCTGGATGAATTTCTCCTTTTTACAAAGGGATTTTCAGACCATTGATAGAATAGTATCATCATGTATTAGAGTAAATTTCAAGCCACTAAAATCAAAATCTACTTGAAAGAAGCAAAAAAATCACCCAGACCCCCGTCGGCCCATCATGTCCCTGTCAGCCCATCATGTCTCCATCGTCGTTGTCCCCATCCCCATCCCTATCCCTGTCCCATCCCCGTCCCCATCCCTGTCCCATCCCCGTCC
>QFEU01003042.1:0-20494 GCA_003316345.1 Tricholoma terreum
AGGATGTAAGTCACTGGCATTGTTTGACACATATGCAGTATGACTAATTGTTATGTGGGATCTACCTGTCATTAGAAAGTAAGAGTTTGTGTTTATAGGTGGAGAATTTCTGGTTGATGGTTTTCTGGCATCTGCCTGTCTTTAGGAAGTAAGTGATTCTGTTTGACATGTGCAGAACCTCTGGCTGATGGTTTTGTGGCATCTGCCTGTCTTTAGTATGCAAGTAATTCTGTTTGACATGTGCAGAACCTCTGGCTGATGGTGTGGCATCTGCCTGTCTTTAGGGAGTAAGTGATTCTGTTTGACATGTGCAGAACCTTTGGCTGATGGTTTGGTGGCATCTGCCTGTCTTTAGGGAGTAAGTGATTCTGTTTGACATGTGCAGAACCTCTGGCTGATGGTTTTGTGGCATCTGCCTGTCTCTAGGGAGTAAGTGATTCTGTTTGACATGTGCAGAATTTCTGGCTGATGGTTTTGTGGCATCTGCCTGTCTTTAGGGAGTAAGTGATTCTGTTTGACATGTGCAGGACCTCCAGCTCATGCTTCTGTGGAATCTGCCTGTTTTTAGGAAGTAAGTGATTCTGACATGTGCAGAACCTCCAGCTGATGGGTTTGTGGGATCTGCCTGTCTTTAGTATGCAAGTGATTCTGTTTAACATGCACAGAACCTCTGGCTGATGGTTTTGTGGGATCTGCCTGTCTTTAGGGAGTAAGTGATTCTGTTTGACATGTGCAGAACCTATATCTGATGGTTTGGTGGCATCTGCTGGTCTCTAGGGAGTAAGTGATTCTGTTTGACATGTGCAGAACCTCTGGCTGATGGTTTGGTGGCATCTGCCTGTCTTTAGTATGTAAGTGATTCTGTTTGACATGTGCAGAACCTCTGGCTGATGGTTTGGTGGCAATGTAAGTGATTCTGTTTGACATGTGCAGAACCTCTGGCTGATGGTTTGGTGGCATCTGCCTGTCTTTAGAGAGTAAGTGATTCTATTTGACATGTGCAGAACCTCTGGCTGATGGTTTTGTGGCATCTGCTTGTCTTTGTCTTTAGCCTGTACGTGATTCTGTTTGACATGTGCAGAACCTTTGGCTGATGGTTTTGTGGCATCTGCGTGTCTTTAGGGAGTAAGTGATTCTATTTGACATGTGCAGAACCTATGGCTGATGGTTTTGTGGCATCTGCCTGTCTCTAGGGAGTAAGTGATTCTGTTTGACATGTGCAGAATCTCTGGCTGATGGTTTTGTGGCATCTGCCTGTCTTTAGAGAGTAAGTGATTCTGTTTGACATGTGCAGGACCTCCAGCTCATGCTTTGTGGAATCTGCCTGTTTTTAGGAAGTAAGTGATTCTGACATGTGCAGAACCTCCAGCTGATGGTTTTGTGGGATCTGCCTGTCTTTAGTATGCAAGTGATTTTGTTTAACATGCGCAGAACCTCTGGCTGATGGTTTTGTGGGATCTGCCTGTCTTTAGGGAGTAAGTGATTCTGTTTGACATGTGCAGAACCTCTGGCTGATGGTTTTGTGGCTTCTGCCTGTCTTTAGAGAGTAAGTGATTCTGTTTGACATGTGCAGAACCTCTGGCTGATGGTTTTGTGGCATCTGCTTGTCTTTGTCTTTAGCCTGTACGTGATTCTGTTTGACATGTGCAGAACCGGCTGATGGTTTTGTGGCATCTGCTTGTCTTTGTCTTTAGCCTGTACGTGATTCTGTTTGACATGTGCAGAACCTTTGGCTGATGGTTTTGTGGCGTCTGCCTGTCTTTAGGGAGTAAGTGATTCTGTTTGACATGTGCAGAACCTATGGCTGATGGTGTTGTGGCATCTGCCTGTCTCTAGGGAGTAAGTGATTCTGTTTGACATGTGCAGAATCTCTGGCTGATGGTTTTGTGGCATCTGCCTGTCTTTAGGGAGTAAGTGATTCTGTTTGACATGTGCAGGACCTCCAGCTCATGCTTTTGTGGAATCTGCCTGTTTGTAGGAAGTAAGTGATTCTGACATGTGCAGAACCTCTAGCTGATGGTTTTGTGGGATCTGCCTGTCTTTAGTATGCAAGTGATTCTGTTTAACATGCGCAGAACCTCTGGCTGATGGTTTTGTGGGATCTGCCTGTCTTTAGGGAGTAAGTGATTCTGTTTGACATGTGCAGAACCTATATCTGATGGTTTGGTGGCATCTGCCTGTCTCTAGGGAGTAAGTGATTCTGTTTGACATGTGCAGAACCTCTGGCTGATGGTTTGGTGGCATCTGCCTGTCTTTAGTATGTAAGTGATTCTGTTTGACATGTGCAGAAGCTCTGGCTGATGGTTTTGTGGCATCTGCCTGTCTTTAGTATGTAAGTGATTCTGTTCAACATGTGCAGAACCTCTGGCTGATGGTTTTGTGGCATCTGCCTGTCTTTAGGGAGTAAGTGATTCTGTTTGACATGTGCAGAACCTTTGGCTGATGGTTTTGTGGCATCTGCCTGTCTTTAGTATGTAAGTGATTCTGTTTGACATGTGCAGAACCTCTGGCTGATGGTTTTGTGGCATCTGCCTGTCTTTAGAGAGTAAGTGATTTTGTTTGACATGTGCAGAACCTTTGGCTGATGGTTTTGTGGCATCTGCTTGTCTTTGTCTTTAGCCTGTACGTGATTCTGTTTGACATGTGCAGAACCTTTGGCTGATGGTTTTGTGGCATCTGCCTGTCTTTAGGAAGTAAGTGATTCTGTTTGACATGTGCAGAATCTCTGGCTGATGGCTTTGTGGCATCTGCCTGTCTCTAGGGAGTAAGTGATTCTGTTCAACATGTGCAGAACATCTGGCTGATGGTTTTGTGGCATCTGCCTGTCTTTAGTATGTAAGTGATTCTGTTCAAGATGTGCAGCACCTCTGGCTGATGGTTTTGTGGCATCTGCCTGTCTTGAGTATGTATGTGATTCTGTTTGACATGTGCAGATCCCCTGGCTGATGGTCTTGTGGCATCTGCCTGTCTTTAGTTTGTAAGTGATTCTGTTCAACATGTGCAGAACCCCTGGCTGATGGTCTTGTGGCATCTGCCTGTAGTTTGTAAGTGATTCTGTTCAACATGTGCAGAACCTCTGGCTGATGGTTTTGTGGCATCTGCCTGTCTTTAGTATGTAAGTGATTCTGTTTGACATGTGCAGAACCTCTGGCTGATAGTTTGGTGGCATCTGCTTGTCTTTGTCTTTAGCCTGTAAGTGATTCTGTTTGACATGTGCAGAACCTTTGGTTGATGATTTGGTGGCATCTGCTTGTCTTTAGGGAGTAAGTGATTCTGTTAGACATGTGCAGAACCTTTGGCTGATGGTTTTGTGGCATCTGCCTGTCTCTAGGGAGTAAGTGATTCTATTTGACATGTGCAGAATCTCTGGCTGATGGTTTTGTGGCATCTGCCTGTCTTTAGAGAGTAAGTGATTCTGTTCAACATGTGCAGAACCTCTGGCTGATGGTTTTGTGGCATCTGCTTGTCTTTGTCTTTAGCTTGTAAGTGATTCTGTTTGACATGTGCAGAACCTCTGGCTGATGGTTTTGTGGTATCTGCCTGTCTTTAGGGAGTAAGTGATTCTGTTTGACATGTGCAGAACTTCTGGCTGATGGTTTTGTGGCATCTGCCTGTCTTTAGTATGTAAGTGATTCTGTTTGACATTTGCTGAACCTCTAGCTGATGGTTTTGTGGAATGTGTCTGTCTTTAGAGAGTAAGTGATTCTGTTTGACATGTGCAGATCCTCTATCTGATGGTTTTGTGGCATCTGCCTGTCTCTAGGAAGTAAGTGATTCTGTTTGACATGTGCAGAACTTCTGGCTGATAGTTTTGTGGCATTTTTCTGCCCCCAGCTTGTAAGCACTTGTTTTTCAAATTTACATAATTTCTTATCATAATGTTGTGATCTTTAACTTCTGTAGGGGGTGTGTACACTATATTTCACTAGTCCATGTCTAATCATACAATTTACCACTCTTATAACAGAATGTAGGTAATTGTATTCTAATATTCTTGTTGATTGACATATATGCTTAGTGGGCATGTGTTTTATTTGACTTATGTATCTCAAGCCTTACTTACATTGATGCCTTCAATTCTATAGAAAGTGAGCACCTCTTCATTTTTTAAACTTCTTTTTGTGATACCTTTCTTTTTGTACAGAATGTATGAAATGTCATTTTATCATTTTGTCTATGCATAGTATTGATGTATTTCTGTCTTCAAAATAGCTTGTATGTTGTTTTTTTTGCCCTGTAACATCTGTTTTACCCCTTGTCAGATTGTATGTGATGATATAATATGCACGTTGGGACTCATTTTCTATTGTTGTTATAGGATGTGGGTTTTGAAATTTGCAACAAGTTGCAGATTTGACTAATAATTTGCACTTGACTTGCCTCTAGGATGTAGGTTATGTTAAATTTAGGTTAATGCTAAAGAATTTATCTTTTATTTGTAGTTTTTTGGTAATATTATTTCACCTCTTTTGTTGCAATTTCTGATTTTCTGTTTTGAATGCAAAATATTAGACCATCTGTAATATTAGTTGCATTTGGAACACTTGTTTTATGTTTACTTTGTTTGAAAAAATATTTCACTTTTTTAAAATTAATGACCATGTTTATACTTGTTTGTTATTCATACACTGTTACTTAGGTTCTCTTTCATACTGTACCATTTCATTTGTTACATCACCCCTTGTGACATGTGACCAACCATCTGAAATTATGCATCCAACTTTTGAGGTCTTTATCCTCTTGCTGAACCTGTTTAAACTCTGCTCAGTAGGCATGACAGGGGATACCCTCATATATATATATTTCTCAACCCCTACCCATACCTGCAAACACTGTACCCATATGGTAATGGGTGTGGTGTTACTGTGGGTTTGCATGGGTTTATCATGGGTTTCTCTGGTTATTGCTCAGTTTTCTACATATTTATTATACTTATTGCTCATCATAGATCACACACCTTTCCTATGGTCCAATTTTGTTCCAAGCAGTTGTACTAGTACATTACCCTCAATTTATAGCCTACATGTAATCCATATAGTCAATACTTTGTCCTGAAAAGTAACATTCTCACCAACTCACCTAACCTCCTTGTTACTCCATGCCATCTCATGGAACTCACTAATGGCCTTATATACAGGGATACCAATGTACTAGGAGTAAATGTGACATCCTTGAACAGTTCATTATTCTATAGAAAAGAAGTGGAAAGTTAATGTATTGAGCTAGATGTCAGTCACTCACCAAGGCCAACAGCACTTTATGTTTTTAATGTAGTATTAAAAATAGTGCATAATATGGTGTTATATATGGTTCCCTTGAGCTAGAGACAGCCCACATAGCAGGAGAGGCTGTAGCATACACCAGAGAGCAGGTTGAACCAAGTGTTCCAACAAAGGCAATAACATGGAAACAGTTTGACATCAAGACAACACACCATTAATCCGAGACCATGGGCAGATAGAGGGGAATTTATTCCATAGAAGACAAAAGAGATGAGAGGAATCCATCAAGAAATGGAGGGGATATGCTCAAGAGAGCATTGATGAATATGATTGGAAGTATGATCAGATGCACCTCAAAATGCTCACCCAATCAATTACTGCAAAGTACCTTGTTTTGCCCCTTACTCCCTTGCTCTTCCATGGATTCTCTTGCAGTCAATTTTCTTCCCATGCACACCATTTCTCTCTATTTATCTCTGCCCTCTAATCAATAGTGCATTGTTTCACTGCTGACATATATCAAGATTATTACTATTTTTGGAACACCTGATTCAACTGCTCTCTGGTGTGTAGCTTGCACTGTGGACCTAGCAGTGCCTGTTTTTCATTTGTTTAGTTTAGAAAACCCAGATTTCATAATATATATGGCTGAATTAAGCCTGAGGGTGGATGAATTTGGAATGACTTTCCAGTTGCAATGTTCCAAACATTTAAGATATGAATTTCATATACAGTATATTTCTACTCTTTATGCCAAGTTGGTGTGGTGGAATAACACACCATGAGTGGCTGAAATATTTGGGATGTTTTTTGACCTTTGACAATGATAGGAATTTCATACAGTTGGTCTAGGATTGCAGGGGATGATTTTTATCAAATTTTCATCTCAGATGTCAGGAATTTTTCATCTTTGTTAGAATTGTTTTCTTGGAAGTCATTTTTGCCCACCCTCAACCCATCACATGACATGTGTTCAATGATAGAACACCCCACAGTTGATCAACCTCACAGCTTTGACAACTCTGCCTCCTTTCATCTCACCACCACCACCACTGTATACACACCCACCACCACCACTCCCATACCCTCTCCACCATCACTACCACCTTAAAACAAGCTGATTGTACAGAACATGGGCCCAAACAATGGCAACTGTCATTTGGGCCATAGATAAGTTTTTTTGTTTTTGTTTTTTGTTTTTATCAATTAATTAATAGTATTCTATTGATTTTTAGGTTGTACTCCACTGGTGATGACCAGCAAAGACAATTGCAAAGAACATGTAATATACGCCCACAGCCACCAAAACCACCTCCCAGCAGACAGAGATATGCGAGGACATGCAAACATGCCCACCAGAATGCCCTATCTGCCTCATAGAACATCCCTGCCTGCCTCACCACTGCCAACAATGACCTGAGAGGTCCCCTGCAGTACCTAGCTTGCCCCTCCCTGTCTCCCAATCCCCTGTTTCCCAGCCCCTGCTGTTGCCATGTCACAGCCACCCATGCCAACATCACCCTCTGCAACAGCCCCAAAAATGGTGTCCAGAGCCACCATTGGTACCCAGATGGCTGCTACTAGTGATTGCAGGTCCAGTTGCAGCAACTGGAAAAAGACTGCAACCCAACCCAACTGCAACTGGTAGCAACCTGACTTTCAGTTGCAGTTGCTGGACTTGGAGTGATGCGTACAACTGGTTGTGGGACCAGTTGCAACCGGTTGCTAATGCATCACATGTCACAGTAGGTTTCCTGACCAAAACGAGCCCTGGAACATCCAAAATGGTCAAGAAATGAGGTTATGATCAAAATAAATATTCTACTCATAACTTACTGTCCTTTTGGCTGTTTTACTTGATTCTTTTTGTAGTACAAAACACCAGGACATGGAAGTTCATTTTCTGCACCTAAAAACACAGGTTGTAACTGGTTCCAGTTGCTGAGAATCTTGAACCCCTGCAACCAGTTGCAGTTGCAGTTGTTCATTTTTGGGTCAAAAAACTGGACCTGACTGGACTTTCAAACTCTAGCTGCTACCACCTCAGACATAGCTAGCCAGGCTATAGTTGATGTCTCATGGTAATCTGTCACCCAGGAAATGGAACTATGCAACTACATGCAAACATGTTCATCAGAATGTGGCATCTACTTGATGAAACCACTATGCTTGCCCCACCATTGTCTATGATGATCTAGGAGACTCCCAGTATGCCCTGGCTCTCCACAGCTCACTCTCCAGACCCCAGTCCCACCCAAATCACTCAGCCTGACCACCACATCACCATTGACACATCAGCTAATGTCAACTGAATTGCCAGCTGCACCTGAGATCTGAGCCTGCAAGCCCAATGAACGATGGATGACAGAGCACCCACCACCATGCTGATGAGCAACTGCTTGTTGGGTGGACAGCAGGTGCACCAGAATCATATGATGATGACACTGAGCTCCAGCACTGGCAGGGCCAGACAATGATACCAAATACCATGAACAATGGGCAACCCCCAATCCCCACCGCAGCATCCACCACATCACCACTGACCACCCCAAAATGATGAACCTGATGACACCTGCACCTGCCATTGCGAGTCCCTGCTTGCAGGGGGATAGCACATGTTAATGATGGGGGTGCAATAGGAATGACAGGGATGTGACAGGGATGACAGGATGGCAATGAGGGGGGGCTGAGGGAATGCTTGTGTTTTTTATTTTACTTCTTTTGAGTTGCTTTTGTATCTTAGTGCACTAATTCTATGAATAATGATATGAATGATCACTCCCTGTTGTGTCTGTGAATGGAAATTCAACCATTTAAAGTATTTACTAAATATTGAAAATCTATCTGTAGTGGATGAATTTCCTACAACATGGTAAAAATGCAGGGTATGAAATATGTCCAATTCAACATGAATTTTAACACTTTTGTTCATACCTTTAAAAAATGAGAATGATACCATGGCTTCATACAATTACCAGCTGATATATATACCACTCTGGGATAAAATTTATTTCCTCTGTGGATTGTATTCATTCCCTCCAGGTATTATATTCAGTACTTGTAGACACTAATAATGGCATGAATTTACATGTATAAGAGGGGGGAATTAGGATATGAATTTCCAGCACCAGGGGGTCCACAGTGTTGGCATCTCCTACTATCTGGATGGTCTATTGCTATAGGGAACACATATTACTACATTATTATTATACTGTCATATCTTCATTGCATTAAGATACAGAAGTCCTATAGTCCTTAGGTGAGTGACTATACTATATCTGAATGCATTTACTTTCTACCACTCTTTTATAGAAGAATTAACCATACAAAGGTGTTAAATCTACTTCTAGTACATTGGTATACCTGTATAGAAAGCCACTAGTGAGTCCCATGAGATGGCATGGAGTAACAAGAACATTAGGGAAGTAGGTGAATATCCTACCTTGTAGGATGAAATGTTGACTATTTGGATCACCTGTGGGCTGTAAATTAAGGGTGATGGTCTACTCCGACCACCTATGAGAAGGTTTGGATGATATGTGAGGTGTGTGATTCATGGTAAGCAAAGTTCATCTCTGTTGATGAAGGACCCATGCTCTGGTGAGCCAGGACCTTCCTCCCTGCTATCCCCTTTCCTGACCCTCATTCTACTTTATAACTAGGCCTAGGAATTGAAGAAAGTGAACATTTTGGTGCCATGGATTTTACAGGGAAGACATATTTCCTCCTGGATGCATATTCTTTTCTATGTCTATACTGATGACTGTAGAGCCTTAAGGGGCTCCATCATGTTGTCTATCAGGACCACTATACTCTCTTACAATGTGCATTTTATCTGGGCAAGGCCTAGGGATGCAGGTAAGTGACAACACCCCACCCTATATAGGTGCATTGACAGAAAGCACCTGATCCCTAGCTCTCTACATCACTCCCCACCTCTACATACATACCTCTATCCTTTACATACATTTCTTTCAGCTGTAGAGGGTGTACACAGTATATGGCACCTCTTCCCCTCATTCTGTCACTTCTCCACATTTCACCCCTTCCCACCTCATGCAGCACCCTTTACAGTCATGTAATAGTTATAGATATGAATATACAGCATGCACATGCATTACAGACCCCCTCAATGAATAGAAGAGACCCCCCCTCCCTGCTCTCCACCAGGAAGAGTGCTTGATATGGGGTAAATATAGCTGTAAAAGCAGAAACAACTGTTTATTGACACTATGAACCTGGTGTGATATGGATTTCAGCCATTTAAATGCTAAAATGTGAATTTCCTCACATAAATGGCTGAATTAAGGGTGGATGAATTTGGGATGAATTTTCATCCCATATATTTCAGCCATCCAAGGGATGGAGTTCATATGTATCACCTTACAAAATTTTCTTAATCTAATGGGATGAAATTTCATTTTATACAGGTATGAAATAGAAGGGATGATTTTAATCCAAGATGAGGGTATGGATTTTCAACCATCTAACATATGAATTTTCATCAAGTTTATCAACAATTTATGGGATAATATTTCCTGCCTTAAAGGTGTGGATTAAAGGGTGCATTTTTCAGCCTAAGATAGAATAGAAATTTCATACCATTATGAGGTGCTTTTAGTAGATAAATTTCTACTACTAAAGATTGAATTGACTGTTTATATTTCATGCCCTAATTTTCTAGTGATAATATTTCATACCACAACAGGCTGAATTTCATCATGATTTTGTTGCTCTGTATAGGTTTTGCAAGTAATAAGTCATTTCAGCCCACCCTCAACACATCACATGATGAGTGTTGAACATCACTCACATCAACATCAACCACCTTCAACGACGCCCACCTCCCTCTCACCTTTACACCCACGCAGCCACCAAGCGCCTGAAAACAACTATTTTGGATGCAATGTGGGCCCAACTGACGTTGGCGTCGTTTGGGCCCTAGGATAAGTTGTTTTTTTTTGTTTGTTTCTTGTTTTATGAACTAACATATGAAAATTTTAGATTTTGAAACACTGCTAATCATGGGGACCAACACAAAACAACGTACGCCCAACCACGACCATGCCGACCCCTCCTCCCCATCAAAATGGGATGTGAGGGCCTTGTTTATGGCTAGGAGATGGGGGAGGGGTGCCGGGAGACCTGGGCAATAGGCCACCTGCCAGGTAAGCACCCAGCAGGCCCACCAACCGTGCCACGTCACTGACACATGGCAATGGACCACAGACAAATGCGCCCTCATGCCTGTGTGGGTCCTAATCACCACACCAAATGATGCACCACCTGCCCCCAGCCCCACGAGCGACTGCTTGTGGGGTGGAACATGGGTGGAATGACGACCATGCAGACAACATGGAGAAGGCAAAGCAAGAGCAAGAGGGGGGAACCACGCCACCCACCACCGCTGCAAGCCACTGCTCGCAGGGTGGCTGGGGGGTGCTGCAGGCCTGGGAGATGGTGACGAGAGGGAATGATGGTGGTAGGGTGGGAACGCGAGAGGACGGCAGGGAGTGGGAATGAGGGAAGATGGCAGGGAGGTGGAGCAACAATAATGATGCACGAACGGCACTGCCTGCCTCCAGCCTCATGAGCAACTGCTCATGGGGTGGATCACGGGTAGAACGACAATGGCCCAGCCCCCCTACCCCTGCGAGAATTCACTCGCAGGGTGGATTGGGTGAATGGGGACAATGACAATAACAACAGCAATCGATGGAGCACCTGCCCCCACGCTGATGAGCAACTGCTCGTCGGGTGGATGGCGGGTGCACCAAGGCCATACGACAATGAGAGGGATGACAGAGGTGAAGAAACCCAGCACCACCAGCAGCACCCACCCCCACGCCGATGAGCAACTGCTTGTCGGGTGGATGGCAGGTGCACCAAGGCCGTATGACGACCAGAGGGACAACAGGACAAAGGGACCCAGCACCACCACCAGCACCCACCCCCATGCTGACAAGCAGCTGCTCGTCGGGTGGATGGCGGGTGCACCAAGGCTATACAACAACGAGAGGGACGACAGGAATGAAGGGACCTGGCACCACCACAAGCACCCACCCCCACGCCGATGAGCAACTGCTCATCGGGTGGATGGCAGGTGCACCAAGGCTGTACAATGACAAGACGGGCAAGTGGGCCAACAGGGATGAAGGGACCCGCATCATTACAAACAGCAAACAACAGTGGGAATGATGCATCACCTGCCCCCAGCCTCACGGGCCACTGCTCGTGGGGTGGGGCATGGGTGAGATGATAATGGTCATGGGTGGTGGAGACAACACAGCGAGGGGGACAGGGACAGGGCCAACATAGATGGGGATGTGATGGGACAACAGGCTGACAATGAGGCATCAGGGGTGGGGATTTTTTCACTTCTTTCGAGTAGATTTTGTATCTTAGTGGCTTGAAATTTATTCTAATACATGATGAAATTATGCTATCAATTGGATGAAAAAATATTATTGGCAGGTTTTTTCATTCCTCTTAAACCCCTTAAAAGTTGATGAAATTCAACCCAGATAGATGGGTGTTATTTTTGTCCATATCAAGATGAAAACCATCCCATGGGATGAATTTGGTGTGAGATGAACTCAGCTTAAACTTGGGGAGGTTTTCATCCCATTGACTCATCCCTTACATGTAGAAAAAAATCTCCTTTTCACTCCTCTTAGGGGTAGATTTTCATTCCAACTCCAGATGGAACTTATTCCATTCTGGGGTTTATCAACACATGAAAACTACACCATAAATCTATCATTTTACACTATTTAAGGATATGAAATGTGGGATGGTTTTCCTATCATGCTGGTCTCATAGTGTGACACTTTGTATACATACATAAGTGTTATCTACCAAAAAAAGCTAAGGGAAAGGGTCAGGAAAGGGTGAAACAGCCTGCTCATCATCAGGAATGACAAGTGTGATGTTAGCCAAAGCTGTGGCACATGCTGATGAACTGTTAGAGATGGTGGTTAGTTATTGATCATGGTGGGAACTGGCGGTGGGAAGTGTCTGATGGTGTCCCATGCATTCCTGAGGTGATGCTTATGTGAGTGTAGTATGTAAACTTACCTTGTTGAAGTATAAATGTGAGCTGGGGAGAGAGATAACACTGGTGTCAGGTTTTGACAGAAATGAGTACAGTGCATGTCACCACTTCTCCATCACATCTTGGAACAGCCTGGGAAATTTTTGTAGAATTTTGAGACTTTTCTTTACAAGAAAACCCCATGAAAGAATGTGATTCCCACATGTTTCACTCTTTTGAGGTGGAATCAACTCTTTTTTCATGTATGTGATGGTTGCATTGTCATACCCCAATGAAATGCATGCTTTCAACAGGCCCAGAAATGTGAGACAGAAAAACAAGGAGAAGTTGAATTCTATTGAGATGGTTTGGAAAACATTGTACGTCCACCTATTTCATTTTGTCAAGATCATTTGATGACTTGATGATAACAATGCAGGGTTTCATGAGCTCAGTGATGGGAAGTTTCCACAAGTGAAGGAGCTTGTTTCTTAGTGTCTTGATAAGGTCACCACAAGTAACATATGCCATTATTTCCATCACTGACATCGATACCTCAATGCATACCAGTATGTAATCCATCAGCAAAATCAAGGGTCAACTTATTTAGCTTATTTAGCTGAGAGTCCAATTAAGGAAATTAAGCCTTGTTAAGGAAGATAAGTACAATTTTTTCCTTAAAATTGATGACCAGTTAAACAGATATAATCTACTAAGTGGATAAGCAACATTTCAGAAAATAAAGGTTGTAAGGAGCTTGTAAGCCCCCAAGGCCCTAAGAAGTGCTTGACTTATGTTCAAAATTTCTTTTAAGTTCCTCTCGGCATTTTCTGAAAATGGAAATTCATACTCAGCTTCATCATGCCACATTGCATGCATGTTTGACAACCACTACTGTACTGGCATTGTCAACAACTCCTGACCCTAACCCTGCTGCCTGCCTGCCTCCTTCATTCCACTATACCATCACCACTCTCACACCCACATCCATGCCAGCAAGTGGCTACAACAAGCACTTCAGACCCAATGTAGTGGGCCCAAATAACAGTGTTGTTGTTTGGGCCCTAGATAAGCTTCATTTCTTATTAACAATCTAATTGTAATGTTCTTCTTTCTAGGATCTAAACTACTAGCAAGAATGGGTGAATACAAGACGACTCAAGCCTGGCAATCACCGTACAAACCTCCTCCCTGTCAAAACAGGATGAGGCCATTAAATGGGACTAGGAGTGTGCACAGTGACACAAGGGAGACCCTTGGAGGAGGATACCCATGGGGTACATACCAACACACCAGCCACATCACCATGATGTCATCATTAAACCCCCCCTACCCGCCTCAATGTAGGTCATTGCAGGACTGCCTCAGTGTGTAAACAGATGAGAACATCTGCCTCTAGCATTGCAAGCCACTGCTCTCAGCATGGATTGTAATGATGACCCCACAGCAATGAGGGTTGACTACTACTTCCAGCTCTATGAGCCCCTACTAGTAGAGTGGATCATGGGTGTTTTCAGCTGACAACCATGGCCATGGAGATAGTGAAGCCAACCACAGCATCAGACCCTGACAACCACAATAAACAGTGCCCACCATCAGCCTCATGAGCAACAGTGGGAGCATAGGAATGACAAAAGTGCAGGAATGATAGGAACAACAGCACAGGAATGACAGGAGTGCAGGAATGACAGGAGCACCACATGCAGGAACAACTGGAATGCAGAAACAACAGGAATGCAGAAACAACAGAAACACAGAAACAACAGGCATGCAGGAATGACAGGAGTGCAGGAACAATGGGAGCACAGGAACAACAGGAGCACAGGAACAATGGGAGCATAGGAATGATGGGAGTGCAGGAACAATGGGAACATGGGAATGATGGAGAGCATGAAGGAATTGTACTATATACTACACTTGAGCTAGTGGGCCATTGCTGTGCATTGCAGGTCCAACTTCTCTGCAGTATAGGTAACTGTACAACTTCCAGATAATAAGGAACCAAACACCAAGTAGAGAGATATTTTCTATGATGTTTCTATTTTTTCATTAACTTAATATGCTAATACATCTGTTTTGGTCCTGTAATCTACACATGAACTAAGTTCATACATGGGTTTTTGCCCCCCTTAGGCGAGACCAAACAAAAGGAGCTCATGAACTCCACCCTATTTAGCAAAACCAAGACCACCAGAACATGATAGGGGCTGGGGATCACATGCTAGCAGAGATATGAGATCTGCCTCTATTCATAGACCTTGCTGTGGCAATGATAGATCGTATGAGACACACACTGGGCCCATGTTGAACAGACCTCGTTCTCAATAAATTGAGAACTTGGAATCTCTGCATGCACAAAGTAACTGTCTCATTGTGCTGCAGCAGCAGATGGAGAACAGATGGAATGTAAGCAAGCTGGTTGGCAAAGGTTGTGTGTTCAAACCTGACATCAAACAGAGGCATGCACAACACCAAAAAAGTGGTCTACAAAAGCCATCAACAGATAAGCAATGCAAATCATTCCTGTACCTAGTCTTTCTAGGTCCGGTTGCTGCAACCGGAAAAAAACCGCAACTCAACCGAACCCCAACCGCTAGCAACCGGACTTTCGGTTGCAGTTGGGCCTTGACAGCACACCAACTGGTTGCGGTTGGCCTGCTCAGGCCTCTCACTCAAACCGGTCGCAACCGACTCCAACCAGTCACAACCAGCTATCCTTGCCTAGCCACAAAGGCTAGGCAAAGGTCCAAGTTTGGTCAAATAACCTCAAATTAATTGAAATTTCTATGTATTTTATATGTATTTTACTTATTTAATATTGAATTGGGGGCATGCCCAAGGTATAATGGGGCAGATGTGCAAGGGTTTATATACCCTGGACCCATTTGCACCTGTTTGCCCATGTGTTGTGTGAGTAAACAACGACACGACAACACGACATGTTTGTTTGCATACATGTGAACTCACATGTCATGGATCACAGCCACAACAACACACCACTCGACACCACCCACCACCTCCCTCGCTCCAAACACGAGTTGGGGGTGGCGGTCACAGGCGCTGGCAACAGATAGAGTGTAGAGGGACGGGCTCAAGGGGCAAAAGCCCCTTGAGCCCACCAGGTATGTTCTTTCTTTCCATTAGTCTTGTTATCCCCCACTAAAACCAAGCAGGGCCACCAGGGCCACGGTATGACCCCCTCCCTCGCCCCAAATGCGAGACGAGGGACTGTCCTCACCTCCACCACCCCCCTCCTCGCTCCAAACGTGAGACGAGGGGGTTTTCTTGTCTTTACTGTGTCAACAACCCCCTTCTCGCCCCAAACGCGAGACGAGGGGTTTTTCTCAGCTTTTCTCTCCACCGCCACCCCCCTCCTTGCTCCAAACGCGAGACGAGGGGGTTTCCTTGTCTTTCCTTTCCACTACCACGAGACGCACATGTGCCACGTCACAGCTGCTGGCTCTTGCTCCCCAATTGAGACAGCACACATGCCACATTACAACCCCCCTCCCTCGCTCCAATGTGAGATGGAGGGGATTTTTTCATCTCTTTTCCTTGCTGACACCCTCGCCCCAAATGCGAGGCGGAGGGGTTCTCATAGGGTGTGACATTGCTCGTCACCCCAACAACTCGATTTGGCATTGGTTGTCACCACCACCCCCTCCCTTGCTCCAAAAGCGAGACGGTGGGGTTCTCGTCTCTGTTCTATGGCTACACACCCCTCCCCCTCGCTGCCAATGTGAGACGGAGGGGATTCTTGTTCGTTTCCCATGCCTCCACCCCCTCCCTTGCCACAAAAGTGAGACGGAGGGGTTCTGATCTCTTTTCTCTGGCCGGCACCCCTTCCTTCACTCCCCAAGCAAGATGGATGGGGTCCGCGCTCTTTTCTGTGTCGACACCCCCATCCTGGCTAAGAACTCCATGCCTACCGACTCCGAACGTAAATATGTAATGTAGTCATATATAGTTGTACTATATCGGTTGCAGTCGGTTGAGACCGACTGCAACCAACTACAACTAAGTTGAGTTGCAACCGGTCTCAACTGGTTGAAGACACCTATGCAACCGATAACAACCAGTTGGCCACAGTTCGGTTGTCGGTTGTACTGTTTTGGTAAGAAGACCAACCAGTCGCAGTTTTGGTTGTTGCCAAAATGGGGAAAAAACCATACCTGACCGGACTTTCAAACTCTACCTGTACCTCAACATCACATGCAATAATGTCACAGACTCATGACTTTCGGGGGCAATCTGCAATCTGCACCACAAACTCCCATAATAAGTGACTGGTGACTGTGTCCACTACAAAAAAACAATCACCCCTATTGTATACAGGCATTGAGCAACTACAAAACAGGAGGTGCCCACCTTTGTACTCATACTGCTCGAAGTGAAGTTCATCCTGCAGTAGCCTTGACAATGGACACAGCTGCAGGAAAGGTGTGTGGGCATCGTGCCAGAATATACTTTGTCATACACTGAATCTATTTATATCAAATTTAGTCTATTAATATAAGGTGCTGTGGCAGGGATAGAGCATATGAGACACTCACCAAGCCCATACCAAACAGGCCTTGTTCTCAATAAATTGAGAACTTGGAATTATGTATTTCAATACCAAAATATATGTTTTTTTCTCATTCCCATGTTTTCACTTGAATGACCACTTAATGGATGCTTAATTTCCTTATTGACATGGCTAGGCAGCCCCCAAAGAGCTGAGACTTGCAGAAAAGCAGTTTAAATAGCAATATAAGGAGAAATTGAGTGAATTTGGCTTAATTCAGGAAACAACCCTACTTATTCTAAGCAAGATCTCCTTAACAGCCATTTGCTTAATTCTGCTTAATTTTGCCTTTAAGGAGCATTAAGGACAATAAGTCAGGCATTGGATTTTCCTGATGTCCCAAATCACTGCAGACAGATCACTGATGCATCCTTACCATAGGTGGGAACTCAACTACAGACAGGCTGCCTATGCTGTGAAGAAATACAAGTCCCATAGGTGCATCCCAGCAAATATTATGAATGTTTTCAGCTGCAGGGCATCATCATAGGTCCAGCCTAAACTTTGCTGGGCTAGCATGATCTGGCAATGAGCTGTAAGAGGTTGGGTGGGAAGCTGAGCATTAGCTCAGTTCAGACACGGAACAGGATGAGCTGCTCGGGTGGGTGGGATCATCTGCCATGATTTTGCAGCTCAAAGACAGATTCTGCTAGAATGAGCAGGTGTAAAATCTTATGGATATGATGCTCTCAACATCATGCAGATAATGGAAATGATAATGAATGGAAGCAATATAATGAATGTCTATCACTGATAGCAATGGTATCTGGGTGGGGTGGTGGGTGAAAAGATAGCGAGTGAGGATAAATAACTTGTAGATGATGCGAGTGAATAGTACAATGGTAGTGGTGCAGAGGCAGTAGGGATGAACGATCAATGCGCTGGCATTGATGTTCGACTGGACGCTGGCTGCTGGCAACCTCTCGGCAGGCTAGAGAGATGCCAGCACCCTTGCTCATTCCAGCCTCAACTTTGCTGGGCTAGCATGATCTGGCGATGAGCTGTAAGAGGTAGGGTGGGAAGCTGAGTGTTAGCTCAGTTCGGACATGGAACAGGATGAGCTGCTCACCCACAAGCCAATGAGCAAAGAAAACTGTGGTGAGGACTGTGATGCTATGCCCTACTAACTGCGAGGTGGCTACATAGATTGAGTTGCTAGGTTGCCCATGTGTCTAGATGCGATGTGTTCAAAGGCTCGAATGTATGCCTCATAGGCTAGTGAGTTCCAGCGTCCTGCTAGACGTATGATCACATAGGTAAGCTACACTGTACTGAATGATATGGTCTATCAAACACATACATTGTAGCGAGTGATGCAGGTTCGGTGGACACTGTCGAACACACTGTATATGTGTACCTACTGTAGTAATCAATGAGTGCACTATTAGATACCTTGCTGGATTGTAGATGACATAGATTGATCAGGTAGAATACATGGTAACCCATGAATTGACATCAAACGCAGGCATCGGCATCAGCATCAGCATTGGCATTGGCATTGGCAGCGGCAACGGGAGCAGCAATGGACTCGGTCAGCATTTGGTAGTGGGAATGTTTCCCCACACCAAAGATTCAAGATTTACATAAAACTGTCATTTATTGTGTGAGTGTTGTGGAGACTGATGGAACAGCATTGGGACACCACTCGGAATAGGTGTGGCCGATGCCACTGCCAATGCTGGTGCTGTTGCTATTGCTGAAGGAATTGTCCCCCATGGCAACAGTTCAAGTTCTACAGCAAGATACATCATAGATTGCATCAAACTATCATGTATCGTTTTGGATAGTGTGAAGGTCCATCGGGCGGCATTGGGATACCACTCGGCATGCCAATAGGTGTGGCCGATGCCATTGCCGTTGCCATTGCCACTGCCGAAGGAATTGTCCCCTGTGGCAACAGTTCAAGTTCTACAGCGAGATGCATAATAGATAGCATAAAACTATCATGTATCATGTTGGACAGTGTGAAGGCTCATCGAACGACATGGGGATACAACTCGGTATGCCAATAGGTGTGGCTGATGCCGTTGCTGATGCCGATGCCATTGCCGTTGCCGAAGGAATTGTCCCTCGTGGCAACAGTTCAAGTTCTACAGGGAGATGCATAATAGATTGCATAAAACTATCACATATTGTTTTGGATAGTGTGAAGGGTCATGGAACGGCATTGGGATACCGCTCGGCATTCCAATAGGTGTGGTTGATGCCATTGCCGATGCCGATGCCGTTGCCACTGGCAAAGGAATTGTCCCCTGTGGCAATAGTTCAAGTTCTACAGGGAGATGCATAATAGATTGCATAAAAGTATCATATATCTTTTTGAATAGTGTGGAGGCCGATGGAATGGAATTCAGACACCACTCAGCCTGAAAATAGGTGTGGCCCATGCTGATGCTGATGCCATTGCCGTTGCTGACGGAGTTGTCCCCAATGGCAACACTTCAAGTTCTACAGGGAGATGCATAATAGATTGCATAAAACTATCATATCTCATGTTGGATAGTGTGGAGGCCAATGGAACGGCATTGGGACACGACTCGGCATGCCAATAGGTGTGGCCGATGTCGTTGCCATTGCTGAAGGAATTGTCCCCCATGGCAAAACCTCAAGTTCTACACAGAGATGCATAACTGATTGCATAAAACTATTGTATATCATTTTGGATAGTGTGGAGGCTGATGGAAGGGCATTGGGACACCACTTGGCATGCCAATAGGTGTCGCAGACACTGTTGCTGTTGCTGTTGCTGTTGCCATTACCAATGGAATTGTCCCCTGTGGCAACAGTTCAAGTTCTACAGGGAGATGCATAATAGATTTCATAAACCTATCATGTATCATTTTGGATAGTGTGAAGGCTCATTGAATGGCATTCGGACAGTACTCGACCTCCCAGTAGGTCTGGCCAATGCCAATACCAATGCAATTGCCATTGTCAAAGGAATTGTCCCCCGTGGCAAAACTTCAAGTTCTACAGGAAGATGCATAATAGATTACAATAAACTATGTGTCATATATGGTTTTGGAACATGTGGAGGCTCATGGAATGGCATTTGGACACCACCTGGCATGCCAATACATGGGGCCAATGCCAATGCCATTGCCATTGCCAAAGGAATTGTCACCCATGGCAAAACTTCACATTCTACAGGCAGATGCATAATAGATTGCTTGAAACCATCATTAATCATTTGAATTGCATGGAGGCCCATAGAATGGCATCAGGACACTGCTCAGTATTCCAATAGCCATGGCAGATACCAATGCTGGGGCGGAAGGAATTGTCCACTGTGGCAATAGTTCAAGCTCCACAGAGAGATGCATAATAGACTGCATACTACTATCCTTTATCATTTTGAGTAGTGTGGAGGCTGATGGACCCCCATTGGTACACATCATTTATCATCTTAAGTAGTGTGGAGACCAATGGAATGGCATCAGCATGCAAGTTGGCATGCCAATAGGTGCCACAGGGGACAATCCATTTAGCAATGAATATGGCATTGGCATCAGCATTCGCCATGCCTATTGGCATGCTGAGTGGTGTCCCAATACCATTCCATCGGCCTCCACACTATTCAAAATGATATATGATAGTTTTATGCAATCTATTATGCATCTCGCTGTAGAACTTGAACTGTTACCACAGGGGACAATTCCTTGGGCAACAGCA
>QFEU01003043.1:0-17804 GCA_003316345.1 Tricholoma terreum
CGCACTCTTCGCGCGGCCATCGCGTACCATTGTTGGCATCTGTGATAGACATTCAAACACCTTGCACCCTTCCTCCAGCTTGTGTAGCACTGAACGATCACATTTAGGTGTTTTGTTTGGTTTTCCTGGCCGAGTATCATCATCGATATTGCTTAGGATTACAATTAGTTGACCAATTTTTATGCAGCCTCAAGGCCTCAGCGCGTTTTGTGGGTGCACGGCACGTGCCTCCCGAGGACCCTGGTGGACCTTCAGATCTAGATCCATCCTCTCGACAGGCGACCGGGTGCAGTTTTGATCGCTCAACGGACTTATACAGCAATGAAGGACAAGTTGCACGAGTTTCGCCTCATGTTCAACCAAGCCAGCTAGGTGCCGAATCGGAAGGATATATATCTAGATTAATAACAGTATTAATATTAATATGGTCGATGATCAAAAGGTATTCCTCTAGATCTGAGGAAGTTTAAAGTACTTTGAGAACATTTGCCCTCGTCTTATCTGTCCAAATCTCCAGCTACAGCCATGAATGGCTCAAATGTCTCGTATATTTTCAAGAATGTCAGGTCATTACAGCGCAAGGCGCGGCTGGGCTTTCATGATAGCCCTGTGCACGCCATACAGTTTTCCCCTGATGGCATGTTTATGGCGAGTGGTGACGACGAAGGCACACTTGTGGTACGTGCATTCCCTTATGTTTGATCCTCCAAAGCTAATTACCCAGCTGTTAGATATGCAAGACGGGGAAATGGCAAAAGATTGGGACGTATAAGATCGGAGGGATGATTCGTGCCATTGGATGGCACCCACGCATTCCCGGCGCATTGGTCGTAGGCTCCTCCAATGGCTCCCTTCACAAGTTACGGTTCGACACTAGTACTCCGTCGTGCCAGGTGACATCTGCATTTGTTTTCTCTCTTATGTCGGTTGACTTGTATGGCCAGGATGCTCGATGTTTGGACGTGGTGCACAAGCTCGAGGGCTATATCCATGCCCTCACGTTTAATCAAAGGGGGGATCAACTGGCAGTTGCCTATGGGGACATGTGCGTCGTCGCCCTGATGGACCAGGATAGAGATAACTTTGGTAAGTCAATGCTTAACGGTACATATTTGGTTTTTATACTTCTTCCCCAGGAGCCGAATTAGCGTGTCCAATATTTCTTGACATGATGTGAGAAGAGCATTACCCCATCAGAGGTTTACACTATCTCTCCAGGGAAGACGTCATTGCGGTGGTGTTCGTGCTTTCATCCTTAGGCTTGGTGTGAGTGTTCAATGATGTACAAACGTATCTCTTGTTCATGGCGATAATCCTATTATAGACTATATAATACCCAGCTGCCTTGTTCCAGGCAGCATAAAATCAAACTTCGCTGGCCAGAGATGTAGGAGTCCTGAAACGATCACATATGTAACCTAATTGCGACTTCGTTCGACAGTGGTGTATCGGCATTATCCCCTTCTGGGGGGCATTTCGTCGTCTCAAATCTCAGGGATGGCGTGGACTGGTACTCCATAGCTGACGGGTACATGGGTACCATGGCGTACCCTGTGGGACCCTATATGGTAGACATTTGGTATTTGGATGAGACGACCATTGTCGCCGGGAGCAGCGAATCGCGACTCGTTATCACAAGGATGGGGATGCCCAATGACAAAGACCCCGTTACACTCAATATACCCAATGAAGGCCGTGAGTGGTTTTCGCTGATGCAATCACTGGTCAATACTGAGTTGAAGGAAGGTATCCAAGTGGTAGTACGTGTGATGATATTACTCATGTTTTCCCATCATGATCATAATCGGTCAGGCTACTGGATACGTATGCAAGAAACTGGTGATTGCGACTGCAAGCATTAGGGATAAAGTGAAGAGCAACCAATCAAATGAGATTTTTATTTTCACTGACCAGCAATCCCGTGCTCCGGACATACACAGAGTCACTGAAATCAAAGAATATATGCCCCCTATGCCTGGAATCGTTCAAATGTCAACTCGGCATCATGAAAGGATTCGTAATCAAGAAAGAGTACATGAGGTGCATATAATAACTGATACAAGCGATTTTTGTGTCCCTAATGATGAAATGAAGGTCTCAGGGGGACGCATTTCTCCTATTCTCGTGGGATTCATCTTTGGACTTGGTGTTTGCCTTGTAGCCTTCAGCATGGGTTCCAGCTTCACATCTGGCAATAAGAACAACATAAACAAGTGTTCTAACACTGACCCCATAATCTAGAAGACCTTGAAATGATGAATATTGTGAATAATATATTTTTGCCACTGAATGAAACGATAGATTGCGTCATGATGTGCTAGTTGGTTGTACAGCTTCGAGAATGACACCTATATATGCATCTACCTCTGTAATTTCAGGCGAGGACTCGTTGTTTCCACATGCAGGGGACTAGTACTCAGCCTCCCTGAATGGCGGCAGTACTAGGATCCGAAGTACAGATTAATATTAATATTAATATTTGAGGCAAGATCAAAATGTCGGATTAGCATGCGTTCAGCCCTTATATATATATATATAGAGAGTGTCTAAGCCTATCATGATCAGATTCTCCACCAGGATCCCATCCACTAGGCAAAGACCTTAATTATAACCACAAGTACTAGTATGCCGGAATATGCTTCTCACCCATCCCCACCCGGTGTCACAGCCCCGGATCTGGAACACGTATGACTAGCACTAGAAGAAGATGGATTCGTAATGCTACGCGAACCCTCCCTCGTGGAGATAACGGTAGAATCCAGAAGATCCCCAAGAAATGTCTTCAATTTGACCACCCAACGCCTTTCGCAGGAGTACGATCGTGTAGACCGACTGGTAGGCTCAGTTTATAATCACCAGCCAAACACCATATACTGACGGTGGGGCAGCACAGGAAAGCGGTTATACGAGCCAAATGTCTACAAGACATTGTCGCCAAAGTATGTAGCCTATCCAGACTCATCTGTTACATTTGAAACGAAGCAAATACATCCCCAGATCCGTTTGATGGTGGAAGAAGCCTTGCGCTGCCCAGTTACTCTGGAAGTTTGTAGCGATTGGTGGGTGTGAGTCATCACCAACCCTCTACTCAACCAAATATTCTAATGTTCGAATGTAGACTTTCGCCATGTGGGCACGAAGTGTCTGGCATCGGTTTAGAGAAATTATTCAAGTATGCCATAAGTCGCAAGCTGAGGGGGCACGAAGACATGGACATTGGAGATGAGCTTCGCAACTGGGATCCACGGCTTTATGATGAGAGCAATTTGGAGAAGTTCAAGCATGAAGCAGTTTGGATACCCTTCCTCCCAGAATATCGTTGCCCAGTATGTCGCTCCAGGGTTGTAACAGCCCCGCTGAGGTCCAGGCGTTTGACAGACCTGGCAGAAGGGATCTCAGAGATTCCAGATCCTGTAGCTGGAGGGACATTGGAGTTTTGGGATGCAGGTGATCATGAAGTGCAGATCAACTGGGAGCCATATTTCACCTTCTTCTGAAGAAGGCAGCATTTTATATGCCCTACTATGCCTAGATCGATTGTATGGTTTATATGAATAACACCGATTCTATATGCTCTTTTTAAGTGCAATCCATAAAAGAGTGAAGATCAAAGAAGCTATCGAGAAATAGAAGAAAAATTACTGAATTGGAATGATAGGGGCCTGAAGGACATCGTGGGCTGAGGTGGTGACCCCTGAGAAGCAGACCATTTTGAATGTGGAATCGGTAACCCTTTTTCAACTTGTTTGTGACCATATTATTATGATAGTGACTGGTAACTAGTAACCTCTGGCAACTTCTTTGCACCGAAGGGCGGTCAGGATGAATGGGCGGTGGTCTCCGATGTACATGTGCACCTTGGTGATATTTCTGTTTAAGGACAAAATCACAAAAATCACTCAGCAACTTAGGGGAGACTCGAAAGAATTGCCAGTGGTGCTACGGGTACATCCTCAAGCCAGCGACCCGAAAGGGCACAGGAGTGGCAGTCTGAGTTGTTATGAGTCTATTATAGCATCCACCACCGGTAGTGCCGTTGCACTGACAGCGTTACAGAATGGTACTAGTAAGCCAGGTGAGCTTTTGTTCAAACTGTCTCCGCTGTTCAACCTTTGACTAGGCTTAAAAGCCTTGATAAGCATACTTCCGGCTTCTTCATTCAATAATTCTTGTCAGCTGCTACCAAAGTCTTGAATCTCACATCTGCATCTCCTGTCTGCAACACAGTTACTCGTTTTTCTTCTTCAAGAGTTGGTCATGTGCATGTATAACAACTCATCACTGTAGTCAATTCCTGATTAACATCATAATAGCATGGAGTACGATCTGACAGAAAGAGTCTGCAAACGGCGGGTTGCCATCGACGATCGTTTGTGAGCTCAGCTTCATGGAGGACCCCCTAGAATTGAATTGAATTAAGCAATGCATTCTCCAGAGCTACGGTCACTGTATCCAATACTTTAGGTTTATGATAAATACTGACTTTGAAGCGAAAAGAATTTATATTGCAGGAATTTTAACTTGAGGATACTGGTCCGACTAGAACATTAACTTCATTATGTGTCATACGTGTCAAGAGTCAATCTATAAGCTAGAAAATGGAGATGCGGTGCTTAGATCCCAGCATTATGTCAGATGGGGATGCACACTTACCATTGCTGTTGCTGGTGTCGCGACATCCCCTGGTGCCACAGCTGCCGCCAGCTTATGAGCTTTGCGCATGCAGGTCTTATGCGTAGTCTTCAGCACATAAGTTGGTTCACCACTTACTTCCTGAGTAGAAAGAACACGTCCCGGTATTGTAGGATGCTCTGTCATGCCGTCAAAATATAGATATGACTTTGTAACGTTCCTCCAGGTGTCACTTTTATCATAGATCCACACATTCTTCACCTTCGTATTTTCATTGGTATGAATATATATGTCACCATGACATGGGTTTGGCACATGTGGTTGTGGAATATCAGTAGTGCTTGAGGATGAGTGGCGTTTGAATGTGTTGCTGATGCCCTTGATGCTGCGGGTGGAAGTTTGGATGTTGGGAGTACAGTTAGTCATAGATGGTGTTGATTCGGATGTCCTATAGGGCGACAATTAGCTTGATCACAAATATTGCAGCCAAACTGATGCACGGTACTGAAGCAGAACCCAGGCCTTGCTCAGGGCCCAGACCCCCGGTTGATTGGTACCTACAGAGAACCATGAGAACCTAGATATTTCAAAATTTAAGCTAACACAAATGGTGGATTTTTGCCTGACACGACTGTCGACTGAGGAAATCCGTAACTACAAAATGTTAGCCTACGACGAACTGTGACTGGAAGGATACGTACTTTGGCACCTCTGGCACGCAGGACACTGGAGTATGATAAGGGGAGGAGTTTGACATCCCATAATGGCCCCTGGGTGAAGATTAATGACGTTGTATGGGACATTGGGCGAAAACGCATCTTACGAGATACTACCGATAGGAATCAAATCCAATGGAGCACCTTGTGCTCCGGATTCTAAACTCAGTCCAACGGCAGTCGCTGGAGGGGATGCACCGATGGATCGAGTAGGTCCATGGGCTTTCGAATCGGCTCCCTTCGGTAAATGTGCTTTAATTTCTCGCAACACTCCCCCTGCCACAATCTGACACAATTCGGGGACTTTCATGGGAATCATCTTGTCAATAACTTCAATTATTTCTTCACAGGTGACTGTACCCTCGGACCTAAACAAAGCAAGGATCTTGGATGCGGCTGTGATTTTCCGCACAGCTGCGTCCTCGATCAGATCAAATGACGACAGTAGCAAGGCTTCAATTACACCTTGGAGGGTGGAGGGATCACTTGATGCACATTCACTGGGTGGCTTTAAGGACTTGGAGCCGCCGTCCGCGGCCAGTGGCGCTATTGCGTGATGGTCGATCGGGATATTCAAAACTAGCACCTCAGAGGGCATAGAAGGAATCTTGGTCGAGTGTTCGGTACTAAAGCGAGTGCTATGCCTGTGTCTCGACCGGTCCCTGCGCAAATTATAGCCTGAATTGATCACCACATTCGAGAAGTCACGCACAAAGGCTTCCCTAGTTTAACGAGAGGGCCGGATTGCCTGTTAGATGACACCGAGGCTCTTCTAGGCTCCAAGAAGCGATCTTGTTTAGGCCTAGGGAATACTGAGCCAGAACACCATCAATAGGGGCTGTAACAAACCTCAAATGATGCATAGCTTCGCTTCTTGTTTGATCAATCGACGCTGTGACGATGGGGTCTTCCTGCCCCGAGGAAACAGTATCATAGTCGGATCCGGAGTTGCTTGATAATTGCTCTATTGAACCCTGCAAGATCGTCATTTTGGAGAAGTCAGTGTTGACAAGCTGCAAAGGCCATACATAATTAGTCCAGAGATATCAGCGACAGGTTTCCTTACATCTATACCCCATGGTGAGCATGGGAAGGATTTGTTCCAACTCTCCAGGGTTTGTTCCTCTGCCTTGCCGAGATCTTTGACCATTACTTTTGAATAGGCTTGAGCATCACCACTCATGATATCAACCGTCCAAGAAACACTATGGGGTTCAACACATCGACAATGGTCTTGTTTGAATTAATATTCGGAACACGATAAACATAATTATCAATGATTATCTGATCCCTACAAATAATCTAGATCTTTACCTCGATTAGTCTGTACTGAGATTATTTGAGGTTGATATATATATGGGCATTTGTTGGCAGGCGTGTATATTCTAAATTTCAGATACATTGATATTGTGGGGACAACACAGACCACGGTGCACAGCTTCCACCGGCTGGGAAATGTCCTGAAATTGCTGAGGGTTTCCCAATTTCTGTCTGGATGGTGGTAGGCCTACTATCTATTCTCAGTGACGTTCCGATCAGCATGTAATACTATTAGGAGCTGGCTACAGGCATATCATGGATATAAATGGGGGGGTCAAAAGGTGTATTCTGGATCTAACAATTATTGGAGGATCACCCCCTCCTGTGCTTCTTCAAAGTCGGTGCTGCATTTCAAGTCAGTGAATGAGCATAAATGGGGGAATTCGACACGTACAACAATCATCAGTGTCGTCATCATCTTCCTCCTCCTCCTCCTCCTCCTCACCGTCTACATTGACTAACTTTTGACGTTGCCTTCCTGATAGCCTTACAAGATATTCAGTGACATCCTCGTCAAATGGCGTCACCCCGTCTATATCGCCTATATTTCATAAGCAGTGTTGGAAAGAGGAATGCAGTACTGTGCTACTTACTGCAGTCCTCCAAATTGAAAACTGAAGGAGGCTCTTTGATATTTACCTCAAATGGAATATCCTGCCACGCCAGCGATGCCCTGGGAGTCTTGTTGTATGCCTCGAAAAACGTGGCATTACCTTCGAACACCTTCTTGATAAGATGATCTACAGCTGTTGCGGTACACTCTTTAACATCCGATGTTATGCCATTTTTCTCTGCGTCCTTCTTGTATTGTAATAGGGCTTTCATCTGATGACCCAAACCTTCATAGTAGAATTGTTGGCCGCCCTCGACAACACTGCGTGCTCCATCATGTACCTGGACAATCTCATAGTTGCACCAGAACCATCTTAGGATGATCCTCGACAGCTTGCGGGCATGCATCATTCGCACCCTCTCCTTAACATGCAACCCAAGCTTTGTGTAACTCAGTGAATTCAGGATGTCACTCAGTTCCGTCACATTGAGCAAATTGAAGAGATCTTCAACTCCTTCAACGGTGTTGAACTTGGGGACATGCGCCGATTTCGGACTGGGTTGTGCCACAGATGTTCTGAATTCAGCTGTCACTGTCTGGGTGTACACGTGTGACACCATTCGGCGTAACAGCATACGAGAATTGGTGGTATGTTCCGTGTTTGTCAGAACACTGTTACCAACGAAGGTATGCATGATTCCCTGGGCAGCTTTGGTCATGTTTGACATCGCATAGAAGTGTCCACCATGACAAATCACAGAGTCTGGTGTGATGACAGCATGCAGAGTGGCTGACCCCATAATTCTGTTACATGTCTGATCAGAACTGTACAGTCTGCAAATATAACACAAATCACGTACACCGCCATGTTAGGTATAAGTTGGATAGCTTCAAAGTCAAATTTTTTCGTGTTGACGACATCGATATGGTAGTCGTTTGTGAATAATGTTGTGTCGGCAAGTGATAAGCCATCTTTTAGCCGGCCAATGATCCACCATTTAGAACCAGCCTTCACGTTCACGTAGGTGGCAAACCCCGAACAATCCATGTGCAATTTGTGATAGGCTCCCGAAGTTGCGGCCAGGCCCCATCTTGTGCTGGAAAATGGAAATATTTCGTCGACTGGGCAATGTTGCATGCCTGCCATGGCCTGGAAGGCAACAACATCACTCGCTAAACCCAAAGGTGGGGCGTTTTTGGCAGGCGGGTAGGGCATTGGAAACTCGAGAGCATTTAGTACCTTACCCTCCCTGTTAGAAATTTGATGACTCTGAACGAGATCAAGGGGAGTGCCTGTCCTGTGGCGATTAGTGCCCTTTCTATCCTCTTTCCTGGAATGATCTGTCATAGCAACTTTGAAGCTCTGAAATGCAGATTAAGAAACGAGAATACAGACCATGAATTGTAATCTTCCTGTGTATGTTCAGGGAAACTGTTGCAAGTCCGTCCTCATCAAACTCGTAAGTAGTTTGCTCCATGTCAGTCACAACGATCTGTTTGTGCTGAAGGATCTCCTGTAACTCCTCAGGCGGTAGATCTGAAAACTCGTGGTAGCTCATGATACGAAAAATGGAGAGCTCAGAAGAGTTCGGATGTACATGTCGTGGTAGATCGTCAACATAGAAATCTTCGACTGCGCTGTACATTTCAGTGACAAATGTCAAATCCGATGGAAACTTCAAATAGAATCTTTAGTGACATCACAACACAATAGCAATGGGAAATATACATGGAACACGAGTCTAGTCACCCATGTCTCCCTCTCCGTGCCATAAAGGCAGAACGGGGAGGGCGTAATTAATTTCTAGTAATATTCAGAATGGTTTCTATGGAAAATGGCATCAAAGCATGACCTACTTTAACAGCATGGTGTCGCCCCAAAGATTGTGGTGGAGGTTCAGCCTGATATGCTGGTTGAGGGGTTTTCTGGAGACATAAGCCAGGCCGCTCACCAAATCAGCTTCAATGTCACCTATAGTGAGATCAATCAGGATCCTCTCCCGAATCTCGCCATCCTTGGTTTCCTCCATGACTGTGGTGAGCTGCTCCTTCATCTTAGGCTTTGCTTTACTCTGCGAACCACGCGGCTTCGATTTCCGCTTTTTTTGGAGGTTTGACGAAGCATTGGATGAAGCTGGTGTGTTTTTAGCCTGCCCCACACCAATGGTGGGCTGTCGATCGTGACCATGTCGACGGAGAGTTGAATCAACAGCTTTGGTACCCTCATGGGGGATCTTGGTCTGATCAATATCCATTGCATTGGCTTGCTCTCAGTCAGCAGATGGACAGGGGACTTGCCCCCGACTATTGACGCCATCAATGTCCATTGCATCATTGACATTGTCTGACTGGACTGGTGAAGTAGCAGCGCCTTGCGTATCAGGGGGAGACATAATTGGTGATTTGTTGTATTCGTTATTGGTTTTCCTACCGGTCCGGTCGATGTCAGGAAGGTGAGAAACACCTGGCGTACACGTGTCAGTGCATTCTTTGGGGATGTCCGTACCTGTCCCATCAATGGCCATGCTGTAGTCTGGGAGTGGGGGGGATGGGGTCGTACTTGTGCTCGTGTCATTGTCACTAGAAGTGAGGGGAGAGCTATCGGACTGGGGACCGTCCTGGTTCCGTCTTGCATCGACGCTGTGAACATGACCACTCAGATCCGGGGCTTTGCCTGCATTGCTGTCCTCTGCTGGGTTCCTTCCCAGGAGGACGCCTTCAGCAAGTGGGTTATCTGCCCCCAATTCCTCCCCCCCTCCTTCCTGTGTGCCCGTGTCCTCATCATCTGATTCCTCTTCCTCTTCTTCAATAAAACTGCTTGGCTTTTGGACAACAGTGACTTGTGGATCTAGTAATGCATTAAGCAATATATTGGGTACAAGATAGGTCTAGTCTGACCTGCTTGAAGCCAAGATGTGGTCTCGCCGTCCAACGTGAGTTGATCCAAACATGAGAGTGCAGTGTCCAGAGCAGTATGCAAGGAAGTTTCGAGCATGTCAGGCTGTTTTGTCGCTTGAATGAGGACCTGCCATAAAGCATACTCAACTTCGTTGAGAGCGGCTGGTCAGCAATTGCCTAGACCCTGCCAAACCTGCAAAATCCACTGAGGCCGACGCATGACAACAATGGAAACTGGACAGAACTCATGTTGTAGATAGCCTCTTTTGCAACACTCTTCTCTGAAATTGCAACAGGTAGGAGCAGGCAGATCGGAGATATGCCAAGAGCGACAATAAGGGGAAGTTCAAGTGACTTTGTGGCTGGCCTTATTTTTTCACCCAGAGTTTTTGGAGGTGGACAGTGAATGTGCGGTTGAGACCGGTCCTCCTCACTAGAGATGATCGTCATCTCAAGAATTTCATAAATTCATAAATTCACAGATAATGCACATATAGAGTGTGTCTAACAGCTCCTTCGAAATTCCCAGGCTACCCTGAGGAAATTGGAACATGTGAGGGGACAACCACTGATGTAGGGTGCCACAAACCTTGAGAAGGAGAGACAAATGAAAGACAGCAGCAGCAAAGTTGTGGAGGACGGGCACAGTATTTAAACTCTTTGTATATTCTGATAGTGTTATGTACCGTGCTGGGCTGGGAGTCTGATCGGAGTTCTGAACGGAAGTCCAATGGATTAACAAAAAGGACTTGGCTTCAACTTGTAAGAAGTTGTGCCCTTCAGATCGCTTGGTGTCCTAACTTCAAGACAGGGACATGAACTAGAACAGAATTCCGATGCGGAAGTCCGAGAGAGGGGATAGGAGTTCTGAGGGAAGTCCTAAGACTGGAACTTAAGATGAATGGGAGAACTGGGGTGTGACTTGGTCGATATTTGAACTGAGTAATACAAGTTAAAGTAGCTAAGCTTTATACTAAGTAAATACCGAGGCAGTGTTTCTGAGAAAGTCCGACGTGGGTAGCCAAGCACTGGTCGTAGTAATGTAACTAAGCTACCGGTATTAATGAGTGAGGTCAAACGTGATGTAATAAGTGTAACAATGAGAGAGTAATATAAATGTACAGCCGAACGGAGTTCCCGTCGGGTTTCCGATCGGAAGTCCGTCCGAAGTTACAGATGTAACAGACAGCACACAAAAGCACCCAGAGTGTTCATTGTTCAAGGCATACAACGCAACAGGGGTTTGCGCATGTAGATTATCTCTAGCATGTTGTAAAAGGGCTGGCCAGTTTATCATATGCTTGTAGTCCTATCCTGTCAGTCAGAAAATCTTCCTTGTCTCATTCATGCCAAGAAACCTACAAGATGGGTAGTATAAGGAACCGTGGACCGCTTCTTGTTGGGGGTACGTTGCCCGATACCATGGTGGTAAGCGAAGATATCGAATACTCTGTAACAGAACAATGAAGAATAGAAGGTGTCCTTATCACGTTTGGGAGGTGTGCCTAGATAAGGGGAACACAATTGCTTGAGCACTGCTCGATGGGTCTGTTTAGCCTGTGGTGTGGTATGCATTGTGCGCTTCTCCCAAGCAATTACAGCGCTGATGAAATCCTTTTTGAAAATATAAGCATGGAAACAGGCACCCTGAGAAATTTAAAGAAAACTAACTTGGAGCATAGGGACGTGTTCTTTGAGGGTTGTGAGGCTGTCTTGCATGAAAAGAACATCTGTGCGCCAAGTAAGCTCAGGGAAGAGCGGGTTTGATATTTGAGATGGGTCGGGATTTGAAGTTGGTCCGTTGGGCATAGGTGTAGATCTAAATGGTAGAAATAACTAAAGAGGGTTTCGTGAGCTCTAGGTACACAAGAGAAACACAGACTAGGGTTAGGGTTAAACACATTATCGTTTCCAATGAAAAGTGTCATGAACCCTGAACTCAAGCTGTACGTGACAATAAAACCCTATTCTAACAATTTTGAAAGAGCCTTCATAACGCCCTTTGCTCCTATATCGATATTTCCCAACTTCGAAACATAACGACTTTTACAACTTTGTGAATTTACATATTTAAAGCAGAACCGTATGTAAGAAGCATTGCACGTCGAAACACATACAATTTGAGTTATTAATACTAGTGAAGTCTTTCATAGTCCTGTACACTCTGTCAATAGATGCCAAAGAAGACAACGGTGGTTTGAAAAAGACACGTTAAGTTTTCGGCTGGCGATATATAAGGTAAGGCATGACATTACTTGCTGGAACCTGCCGGTGACCTTGGCAACCTCCACTGAGTAACGGTCACACACTGTTCAACTGGGGCGCTAAATCAAACTTTTCTTTCCTTTAGACGTTATCAACTTGTCCAGGCAGACGCAAAGATGTCTACAGTATACAATATTTAGTTACAATACTTTGTTAGCAGTACTAGTAAGTCGCAGTGCCGCTGGATGCCTGTGAGCTCAGCGTTGAATGCTAGCTATACATCCCCAATTGTTACAGTGATCAATCAAGTTCTAACATCACCTATGAAGGAAATTTGAGGTCCCATGGTATGTTTTTCTCTAGATCTTCTGATCATGATGCTCATGATGCTCATGACTGTCTCGTCTTACTCAACCTTATTTTTCTAGCCATCATCTTCGCATCGCCTAAAGATACCACATAGTATATGCATGAATCAGCATGATATTTGGGCGTTAATATTATCTTCCAAAATCTCATTGATCATGCTCATGTCCAACTAATATCGACTCGGATATATATCAATTCGGTACATACATACATGATCAGGTTGCGATACCAATATCAATATTGATATTGCCATCGAATGGGTCAAGGATGTTAATGATGTGTCATTAATATTGATATTAAGATTGTAGCAAGCTTAGGATAAGTGCATCGATACCCAGTACACTCAAGAAAGTAAGGTTTCCTTTATGCATACTAGATGTTGACCTGCATGTTGCTTACAGGCTCTCTTTCATGTTTCAAAATGCCACAGGACCCGCATCGCTGCAAGCAATCCAACACATCTGATTGTAGATGCCAATCCAATTGTACTGTGTGGAATTCATTGACTGAGTCATACGAGGGAGAGGGGACGATTCAATTACAGACTACGCGTTGGAATCATGCCTGGGATGATAAGCGTAGAGAGCAAGAGCAAGAGCAAGAAATTTACTCTTACCAATCATATTCTTTTGCCCCAGCCTGATGGACTCCACAAATCGACCAGGGGATTGCGCAGAGGTAGACTTCGCAACCACTGGACGGTGCGTGCATTCTGCGCCAGTCACTCCTGATACACTCTAGATCTTCACATATACCTGGATCACATGGCTGAGGCGTTGATGATACTCGACCCGGAAACCCAAACAAATGGACCTAAAAGGCTATGTCTGGTATAACACAAGTTAGAGGAAGGGTGCGAGGTGTTCTAATGATCACCGCATATAACCGGTGACGAGCGGACGAATGGTACGATGGCCAAAATGGATGCGAAGTAGTTTAGAAGTAGTGCGAAGGTGTGCGAAGGTGCACGAACGGGTTCCGAAGAAGTTCGAAGTAGTTCGAACTTGGTTACAGGGCGATATGGACGAGGTGACTGAGGCGGGAGTGCAATTGTTGGGGTAGATGTAGATGGGCGAACGATGTTGTACGATAATAGACGATAGACGATAGTTTCGATGGGTGCGACGAGGTTCGAAGAAGTTCGTGATAGTTCACAGAACTTAGAGACAAATAATAAGCTTGACTGAAGAGCTGAACTCTTAGCTCTGATACGACGTGAGGTGAAGACAATTTCTTTTTCTTATCAAGTAGCTAGTACAAGATTATATATGTTTTAAAGAGAAAGTACCAAAAGGGGAATAGAAACATGAGGCAAGACATGAGGCAAGGAAAACATCTCTACATCAAACGATGAACAAGAGATAAATCATAAGTAAATGAGTTCAACAACGCGTGTGCGATAGGATCAAACCGAATGTATCAAACTGTGCTGTCTCTGTTGTTCCAATATCTCTTGCATATTTGCGAAACGCCTCGTTCCATCCTAACCGTCGTGTCGCCTTGTGTTTGTATGTTGGAATCATTTGATGCAGGCTTTAACATAATGCGGGTAATGGGTAGTGCGCGTCCGAAGATTTGTAATAAGCTGTGGTGTCGTCCAAATGCGTCTGAAATAGTTCGAAGATGTTCGAAGTTATACGGGGAAGTTCGAAAGGGAATATCGAAGTTCGCAGGTGTTCGCAGGTGTTTGCAGGTGTTCGGGGCGCTAATGTCGGAATGTAGGAGGTATGGGAATGCATTTGGAGTGCATTTGTAGAGCTCGAGGCGCTAAGGGAACCTATCAGCGTATCTGAACGGCGGTTGGTACTGGGCCAATCGTGATCTAGGTTCGACAGAATATGGACTGCTGCTGACTATTCATTTCCGTCTCTTTTTCTGTGCTGAACGTTTGCGTCAGACTTGAACATATGGAATACACCAGATTGGCGAGAAAGCGGTATAATTCAAAAGAGTGGGCCTAGGTCACTAATATTGCAATGCTTTCTGATCTTGCACCTCAGGTCTATGTCTAGTTGGTATCGTAAAATCAATGTTGCTCGTACAATCAAAAGGTACTACAGCATGGTGCTTACGAAAGTAGTGGCTGTGGACAATACACATGAATTATGAGACACTTGTAAATCCATATGTACAGATCTAGAAGGGCCCTCAGAGGTATGTACATCATATTCACGATCATTTATCCTGACTAATGGCATGCAGGTCATTGCTATTGTAAGAGGCCGCACGTGGGTTGAGAGGAGAAGTCGAAAAGCGACCGAGCCAAATCATAACTCTCAGAGTTATGTTCAAGTTTCTAAATAATATTTTACAAAGACCTTATCTAGTCGGCAGCTGGATCTTCGGCAACTTCCCTACTTGTCAGGCTGGGCCAAATCCCCTGTATTTGGGCATGCTGCTTCACCAGGATGTCATCTTGTGGGTCCATATGGGTCCAAACCTGCCCAAACATTGCGTGTCGCTCAAGAGGTAATGTAATTACTTCCAGAGGCATGGATTATAACAACACTCAAGTCGCGCTTCAAACTACACAATCTCTGACTATATATGTAGACTGTCTCTCGAGCGTCCATCTGATAAGAGCTGGCCCGGAAACGTGGCAAAGCATGATGTGAGTCCCTACGCCTGTAATTGCAAATTTCAAATTTTAGATCTTCCCCCAATATATATATATGCAGGCGACACACCCTTTTGCTTTGCATACGAGCCATGTTGAGGAGCCCCCAGAGACCCCATTAAAGCTATCAAGTCCTGTGCATTGGGCATGTAGCTATAGCTAGCTACAGATCGAGTTACCAAAGTGAACACACACACACACACACCCTTCTCCCCAAATAAAAGGTGATTATGATCCCCTTGATCAACCATCAGAACATGTATATGAATTCTGATCAACGGCAATCAATTTCAGTTGCAGGGATATCCCCATCCTCAGATCTAGAAGGAGCAAGCAAGCTACCTCAGTTGTACGTCGTTCCAGGTGCATGTACATGGAACCCTAAAACGAGTTGCGGTCAGCGGATATATATATATAGTACGTTAGATGCTCATGGTCAGTTCTTTCATAATGCTGTATTTGCATTGGATGACCTGGGCCTTAGGCCTCGATCAAGGTCGTGATTATTTTGATGCATGATTGGGAGCATTAAGCCCCATTCATTCAATTCGAACGAGTAACAATATCAGGTTCGTGCCACATTTTGCACTTTTCTTTTGGACTTATACACATAACATACTAGTACTGACGTAGATCTAGCTGCACATGTACAGTTCGAGGGTTCGAACTCCTAGTTCGAATTCACCACTACCAATTTTGTGGACAGTTGGGTGCCGATCCTCTCGGATAGACATTCTGGATCTGCATACTATTTGACGACCTTGTACAAATCTAGACATGTACAAGCTTAAGTCCGATTATAGAGACAGATCTTAAGGTAATGTTGCTGGGTCTCAATATTAATGGCCAACAACCACGCCTATACCCTCTTTTCACATAACTACAACCTCAGAGTTGGCATGCAAAGCCAGACACTAGTCTTATGGGAAATGCAAGTGACTACAATCACAACGTGGGTACACACCAAATAATTTACTACTTTGACTTATATGGGTGAAGGAGAATTATTCTACATTTAAATTTGTTGTTGGTATGTTTACCGATCTAGATCTAGTTGGAATTGTATTGATGCTTGGTCTAGCAGCTCCAATGACGAGACCTACCCATTCTGCTTCCAGATTGCGACGTGTTCGAATGGATGAGGGTGAATATCTGTTGCAACCCTCTTTCATAGGCGGTCTGCCTATGAAACTACTCCAGATCGTATTCTGGCTAGACTTGGATGCCCATCCTTACTCTTGCATAGCTGTTGGGATGCAGGCATGGGATGTTCTCCTCACCCTCACTCACGTTTGCTCTCACTGGCAAGCAATCATCTTATTTACCGCCAAATTCTGGCAGGAGTTCCATGTTACAGTTGTAGAGACCATCACGTTAGAAGACGCCCAAAGAATCAATTCTCTTGTTCATCTCTGGCTGAAATGCTCAGCTAATCGCGATATTTCTGTCCATTTTACAATCACTCACGGCGAAGGCGGGACTGTGCATGCAGTGCATGCGATGGCGCTGCAGTTAATATTTTGGTCTTTGTTTGACAGCCACAGACGCTGGCGCTATATGCAGCTGGATACCACTCCTGGTGCTTCCAAGGCACTTCTCGATAGTTCACTCTGGACAGTCGATCTTGTGCTGCCCAGACTCAGGACGTTGACATTCACTATATCCCCATTGCTTTCGGAAGCTGAACAGGGATTGGAGTACAATGATATGCGTACAACATTTGGAATTCGTTCCACTCCGCTACTCCACTCCTTGTCGCTTGTCAACCAGCCCTTCCAACCTTTTGGCTATCGTTTTGCTTGGAGCCAGTTCGTATCGTTGGAGTTGCTGGGTAGCAACCAAGTGTTATCCACTATCGAATGGTTCCTTATCATGCAGGACTGCGACAACCTGGTGTTGTGTAGCGTCACTTTATCCTATGGAGTGACGTTTGAGCCAGAAGAGTGCGACCTGATCAAGTTGCCTGCTCTTCAGTACCTGGCTGTTTCTGCATTGGATATCAGCCTCTCATAGATCTATCAATCACTTTGGTGTCCCAATTTGACAACCTTTATTGTCGAATATGTCTGCGAACTTTTGCCAGAGCCTGAGGAGTTGCTTACGGTATTCAATTCATTCATCAACAGGAGTCTGTCGCTGCTGAACCTATCTATCCAAGAGCTACCATTCAGCGGTGATGAATTGATTACATCACTAAGTCGTATAGATGCCCTTCGTGTCCTTTGCATGATCAACCAAACCGACAGTGATGACGTAGTCCAAGCGCTTATCCCTGCAATTGCCTTCAAAACATATGGGACTCGGCATCCTAGATATACAGACTAGAATCGTGCCACTTTCAGGTAGACAACATAAACTATGGGCTTGGCATAGATTTCTGGGGCTCCCCAGAATACAGATACCTTTTGCAACCTCAGTAGTGAATTTATGAAAGGATATCCAATGTAATCATCGTCACAACAAATATATCAGGCCAAATATAGCTAGATCAATC
>QFEU01003052.1:0-11649 GCA_003316345.1 Tricholoma terreum
CTCAAACGGTATCGCAGCCTTCGCCCACTAGTTGCCGTAGGACTGTGGCCATGATCATAGAGCGTGGAATGGTCCACAGCGCTAATCGCGATGACTCCTGCCGGAAAGAGGTGTGGGAGGAGCAGCATCGAGCCGAAGTGTGGATGAGAAGGTGGACACACCGGAACTGCCGATGGTGGTTTGTTCAGAGTGACTGGTTGATAATCTCGTCCCCATTCCAGTCATATAATCATCCTCTCCACCGAACATCTCTAACGGGCGATACTCGTCGATCCACGTTAGCGTTGCCGACCATACTCGTCGCTCGGCCTACTTCTACCTCATTGACCTTTGAGGATCCGCAACGATCAGCTTGACCATTATGAGCTTGAGTAGACGACAGAGCTTAGTACGGTCCTCATCTTGGAGCCATCTATCGGAGATGCATGTTACTCTGCAGCTGCCAACCAGTGGATGACAGCTGACGAGGTAGGTACAGCGCTGGCGACGCCAAAACCCCACACCAGTATGGAATGAAAGTTCGAAACGCGACTACACGTCGGCGTTCGCCCTCTGAAACTTACGATAGATCCTTTTTCGTCCTTCTTCCGGCGCGCTGTGGGATCAACGGCGACCAGTCCTTCGGTCGAAGAAATTGATCACCATCGGGCCCTTCGCTAACGGTTTCACTCCTTATGTGCCCACATGCACTACCCGCGAGAAGGCAATCTATAGCTCCATCCCAACACCCTGAACTCAAGCATTCAGACTGCAACGAAACAGGTTTATGGCAAGAACCCCAAGGAGAAGTGAAGATACGGCGGCGGTCGATGGTGAGGGCTTCAGCCATTTTGATCGGGGAGAGACGAAGGCGCCGGCAGGTCGTGTCAAGAATTCTTGCACCGGAATTTCCTTCCGTAAACTGCGTATATGTGCACCAACAACATGACGTCACTGTAGTTTATGAATGAGCAAGTGGTTCATGAAGCCTGATCGGAGATACCGCTGGTGCTTGTCGAGATTTCTGGCACGTTTGAGATTGGCAGATGACGCATTACGATCTCCGCTCATTTGTAGGAATAATTGAATGTCCCGGGACTAGCAAGGGAAGGGCGTGAATATCGTGCATCTAGCCTAGGCTGTGAGGCAGTCGACATCGTTCCATCCCGCCAAGAACCATCTATTCCAATCTCCACCCCACGCCGCCTGCCGAACCAGCGCAACATCGCTGTTTCTGTCCCCGCTAACAAGCTATCATGCCAAGGCCTGTACAGTGTATCTCCACAAATGACTCGAGCCTCGCGACCATGAATCGCAATTACGTCCCCCCACAAGGCGAAACATCACTGCTAAAATCCATACCTCGGTCATGGTCTGCGACAGGAAGCCTGTCATTGAGGTTTCAGGACCGCCACAGAGAAAATTACCGAACGTAAAACCTCGTTGCTGTGAAAATCCATATGTATGGCACCATTCTGTGGAACGTCAACGATCCCAAACACAGACCGCCGTGATAAAGATCCATCCGCCGCCTGGACAATGATCAACCATCGTCCGCCCTCACGGAAAATGATGCCATTGATGCCGAACCTAGTTGAGTAGCCCTGCCATTTGTTATCCAGGACCCCCTCCACAGGACACCCCATCGGCAGCAAAAATCTCATCTCAACACCGTACCCTGTGAGGCTGTGCCACCATGCATATCGGCTTTGAGGCTGTATGAGGTTGTGTGCATTTCGAGGAGAGAGGAAGGACAACGGGGCTTGAGATGCTTGTGAAGGACAACGACGTAACTGTTGACAGGTAGCGGGGAAACAACTGGCCCACGGTACTTCGGGGAAACACATGGATCCTGCATGCCGTCGCATCGATGCTGAAAGTTGCATCGAACACCGTGGTAGGGCCTGTGCGTGCCCTTTAGTAGTGCATCTAGGGTCGGATCATGTCCGAGTCATATCTCACTAAGTTGGTCTCCACTCCCGCCTCCAGGGTTCGTTACGCAGAAAAAAAGGTCGGACACGTGACTTGTGGGTTGAAGAGTCTGGGCTACGGGAGACTCAGACTGGATGGAGAGTCCTTCAGGACTTAGGAAACGTTTAAAGAATGCGAAGGAATGAAAGATTAAATATCCATTCTTGAAGTCAAGATCAACTCTCTAGTATGCTAAGTCAGCTTGTGCCTTAGCCTCCGTGAGCCTGGCATGCACATGATCACATCAATGAGAACGCGCCGTATAAAGTAGATAGACTTTATGCCAAGGAAGTGTGCCCGGAAAAAAAGCAAGCGTCGTGCTGTATAGCTATTGCAAAACAGGTCGACTAAGCACAGGACTAAGCTCATCCACATCCCGAAAAAGTCAAGAGTTACGATTGTGTTACGATCTAAAGATTTACAGCACTCTGCTAATAAATTCGTACATACTCGTCATATCGAAGTCTGGGTCTTTGTCGAACAAGTGGTTGCATCCATCGATTTCATGGTACTCCACTTGTACCTTGATCTCCTTCAATGCGTCTACTACATCCAGTGATTGTTGATGTGGGACTCTATCATCTTTGTTGCCGTGTATGATATATACCATAGGAAGTGGGTATGTGGGCGATCTAGATTTCAAGTTTGCAGCAATGCTGAATGCCGAGTGTGGTATGTTCGTGCCGTCGAGGAGAAGAGAACCCAGGATTGCTCTATGTATGTCAGAAGGGAAAGATGACACATCAATGAAAACGACCAGCCCGAGTCATAATAGGATTGTACACACTCTTGAAGCATATAGGAATAGAATTGACTTCGCCTGCCACCGTCAGGTGAAAATGCTGCTTTCACATCTAGTGGAGAAATGAACGGTTCCACCTCCTCCCGTCCAATCACGCGCCCGACATAGCTAACTGGACTTTGCTTGGTCGTCCAGAACGGGTCCAATAGATCCGTGATGGGATATATGGCTGCTACCGCACTTATCCCCGATGGTGGCTGGAGTCCGCAGGCGGAATACCCGATTCCGGTGCCGGCGAGTAGGGATAACCAGCCCCCGGCAGAGCCCCCACTGACTATGAGCCTGGAAGAGTCGACGCTGTTGTTTGTGGCAGATTCAAAGAGTGGGGATGACTGAATAAAGTCGATGGCCGATTTACAGTCTTCCAGGATACCAGGGAAGCGGGTTTGCGGAGCGAGGCGATAGTCCGGTGCCACTACACAAATATTGTATTTTGAGGGCGCAGCGAGAAGATGAGGGGCAATGGCTGGGGAAGCTTGTATGGAGAACTGGGGATTTATAATGACAGTTGGCAAGCTCACCCTTTCTCGTTCCCTATCGGTTGTGAAGATGTGGAGAATTGGCTATCTTCTTTTCCCCATGGACGATGACAAATTCTGACGTACCTGCAACAAACCACCACCTGACCATATCAGATGAAGGGATTGAAACGATCAGGGAGACGCTCACCGTGCCACCAGAGTAATATGGGCGTTGGCTTATCAGCAGTCGCTTTGCTGGGTAAATAAACGTCCATGGATATCTCTAGGCCATCAACGACTTTGAAGACTAGCTCAAGCGGCGTGGGCGTGGGTCCTGGCATCTCCGGAAAGACGGTTTGAGAAGGAACGAAGTTAGGAAAGCCTACTACTCGGAGGGACAGCCTGGGAGTGGTTTATGTAAACATAATAGAAACGCAATTTGCAATCGAAGAATGTTCGAGGTTCTACCATCATGTGACAAGCCGCAGGAAGCGCATCGAGTTACTGAAGTAGTGAATTTGGCTGCTTATGGACGCTGCGAAGTGCCATGGACGTGATGATCATAAAATTAAGTCGCAAGGTTGAGTGCAGCAAGAGCAAAAAACGAGCGCCTTCAGTCACTGCGTACAAGCTCCTGGAAGCCTCTAGTTAGGACTAGTTCTTATTGATGATACATACTTATAACCCTTACGGGGATACATATACAGAAGGGAAAGACCAATGTCATGGCATTGAGATCACATTTGTCGCTGCTCCAGACGCTTCAGCTTGATCTCCTCTGCGAGAATGAGGTCCGGGTCGCGTCCCTTGACTTCAGGAAGGAGAAGGGTAAACCCTGCATCAAGTCGCTTTGTGAACACTCCGCATTGAGCCAGAGATCCTGAGATGACATACCAGCACCGGCTATACAGCAGCCAAAGAAAACTGAACCCAGATGTAGCTGTATCAGTGATGATCCAGAACAAGAAGAAAGGACCTACTCCAGAGAACGGCTGGCGTTCCTATATCTTTGCTTAGTGTATTGAAAACGAGAGCAGAGATTATGGCTCCGGCCTTCCCGGAAGCAGCTGAGATGCCGTGTGCAAATGCACGGAATCTTGTGGGGAATACTACAAAGAACTTGCTCAACACAATTTCGCGCTACGACCGGGAATACGTACCTTCCGCTGGGTAACACTTTCCCAAAAGATCAACTCTCAGCCAACTGACTTTGGTCAACGAAAGACACTCACGTATGTAGTGCTAATGAAAAGTGCGTGAGCAGATGTTGATAACGAGAGCGTGGACACGAACCTGTTAGCTCCGAAATTGAAGAAGAACTAGATGATAAAAGGAATATCAATGTCAGAATGATAGTAGCCATCGTCGTAGGCCACTTACTTGTAACAAAGCGAAATTGACAATGAAAGCGGCCGTGCTTAATGTGTTGAACAGTCCTGCAAGAATTGCCACTGCGATTCATGAAAGTTCGTCAGATGCTCTAAGGTCCAAGTTCGGCAGACTTACAAAAGAATGCTGCCATCAAGAATCCCTGAATCTGAATCCACTTGCGTCCGAGCTTTTCAATCGTCAGGATCGTAGCATAGTATCCTATTAGAACTATCAGCAGCGGAGGAAGAAAAGTAAATGTAACCTGCCTGGGACGAAACCGAGAGCCGTGATGATTATGCTTCCGGTGGAGATTTTGAATAGACGATTCCAGGATGAGCCTTCCTTGCCGTCGAATCCTATTTGTTGAAGCACCACATTTTGGTTGAGGTTGATACCATAAAAACTATAGAACGGGAGCAGTGAAAGTCAGAAAGTTTGGAAGTATATGCCAACCCAGAAGGTAGACGCACGCAATATCAAGAAGGAACCAACACATGCACGTCCCCAAGAGTACCTTCGCATGTTTCCATTCCGAGAAGTACTGTATGAACTCTATATAAGATGGAACATATTAATCTTCGTTGATAGGTTTGCAAAAGCGACTTACCGATAAACTGAGCCTTCTTTTGGGCCAGGTCTTCGGGGGCTAGATTCTCCTCATCAGCTGACGACGATGCTTGGGTTTTCTCCTCGGCCTTGAATGAGATATCCTCGCCCCTCTGAGCACGCTTGATCTCAGCAATGGCCTCACCTTCCTCGCCTGTCCTGAGTTTCTGTGAAGCGATGAAACGTGTGGATTCAGGGAGGGTTAGGCGCTGATAAAGTGTTCCAAATGCGGGAACCAGAGAAACGCCGACTACAATGCGCCAAACTAGAAGGAGTAATCAGTTGTTGTCCGGGAGAACCTCGATATCGAATGATTTTTACCTCCGTCAACCTTGGACGTTTCGCCCTTGCCTTCGATAACACCTTTGTACGCAGCTAGCACGATTATCGTGACCAAACCTCCTGCGAAGCTACCCCAGCCCTGGTTCGAGAAGATGTAGGCAAGCATAGTTCCGCGTTTGCGGAGATTCGAACGATCGGATGTGATGGAGGCGGACATCGGGTAGTCCCCACCCACACCGATACCAAGGAGTATACGGAACATGGTAAGATAGATAAGGCAGTTATCGGGGCTCAGCGAACCAGTCGGTGTCGTCAGCGTGAGGATCGTAGCGATGATGATGAGCATAAGCTCCTTCCCGTCTAAAGAAGGAAAGCGATCAGCGCAAGATTCGTTCGCTTATAGCAGTGGAAGCACGTACAAACCGCCTTACGGCCGAGTGCGTCAGCGAGGTAGCCTTATGTAACATATCAGGTGGTTGGAGAGGGCAGACGAAAAGAAGAGTATACCAAACAAGAATTGACCAATGACACTGCCGATATTGGCGCCTGCCTTCATGAACCCTTCGAGGTTAGCAGGAAGGGGCCCTCCACCGTACAGCCGATACTGCAGCATGGTCGCTACGGGCTGCAACGAGAACCCATTTCAGTCTGCTCCTATAGGGGTAAGGACGTGAGGACTGACATTGATAACAAACAGGTCGTACGCTGATAGTCAGATGTATAAGTTCGTGGAGCATAACCTGAAAAACAGCCCCGACATACCATCCAGAAAGAAACCAACCTGAGCCCGTCTGTCAGCGACATAAGAATAGCGAGAATGGAACGAACGTACCCCAGCAATCCCAAGGAGTTTGACTTCTGTATAAGTCAAGATGTATGGCGCCCTCTCGGATTGGTCAACGTCCTCGAGGCCGGTTGTCGCTGGGACGTTTGCCATGTCGTTGGAATGTAGATGCCAACTAACGAAGCAACGAAATATATATCTCAGGGGAATCGCACGTGCGTATGCACAGCAACGTATATACCTCAGGCGAGTGGAGATGGTCGAGCAGTGGGGCAGCTTCACCAGACATTTTCTGGTCGTGTGCTGTTATAAACATTGTCAGTGTGGAAGAAGGTATAACCGACACGTTAGTAATATGTTCACCCTTAAGATCACCGCATGCACATTGCTCTGATCGCCTGAAGATTTTATTGGCCAATAAGAACGAACGTTGGTCCGACTTGGTCGGCTATTTCCGGCCACATTTTTTGTAACCTTGTGGTTACCTTGTCATAAGTAGGCCCTTCGGCAAATTAGCTGGGGGAGACTAGAACTACTGACACCGCGCACTCCACAGCACCGGAACCGGCAATTGGGTGTGGGTGCTTTCACTGCTCTACTCCGACGTTGTTCTTAAGTAGCCCTATCTGCGAGGTATGTCAAGTTATAAACCCTGTTGAAATCGGAAGCGTCACTGACGTAAACTTTTTTAACTTGAATGGAAACAAACTCACAATTCTTACGTCATGCCATTATTAGATGGTCGAACGGTGGTCAAGTACCGAATTTACCGGCCATCATGCATGTGGTGAACCTAATTTGCCCAGATGGGGAAGTTGTTGTGTGCACCGGGATATCGCAGAGCGCGTTTTTTCGGTGCCACAAGGAAGCCCAATGGCAGCGTAGGGTGCCTGCAATTCCTCGAAATTTGGTTAGTCTCAATCTTTCTCCTTCAAGTTAAACCAGAACGACAAGAAATTCTTGCATGGTGGGCTCGGAAACCGAGAAAATGTGATACATGCCCGACTTGCTGTCAACGGGAACGGAACATCGTTGGCGCCTGGCTCGGGTTCAGTTTTTCCTCGATGCATTGGAGAAAAGGCGGGGGAACAGCTCAAAACATTGAACTAAAGCTTGTTGACATCAAATGCGTTGTCATGAGCACCTTGTTCAATAGAGGTTAGGTCCAGTCGCGAGACAACACGCAGAATGATCTCAACTCAACTGCCAATTTCTTGTGAAACGCCAGATATGGTGATATGTCAACCATTTTTTCAGCCCATGTCCTCAGTCCGCAGTAGGTGATGTCACTTCGTAAACATAGTAACAGAGGTTCGAGCTTCAATTTGAATACTAGAGGTTATCACTACAACGTGCGTGCCACTTCCACCCCACGCAGCCGGGCTGTGGCAATGTTCAACACTCGCTGCTTGATCGGTAGAACGCGTCATTCCGCTGTTGGGATCGTCTTCAAATATCGTTGTACTGCAATGAACTCTGTAAACAAATGAAGAAAGAGATCCATTAGGTCGTGAACTAGCGGTGTTTGGTCAAATGATTTCGTTGCAGATTGGCAATGCAAGTTGTCACTGCAATCTCAGAATGAGCCGTGAGCGGGAATCAGTCACTTCCTAGCCAAAAGTGCTATCAAATGATTGTGAACTTGAATGATGACTAACGTCAGAACCCAATCAGGTGACACTCACTCCAAATTCGCTCTCCGAGTCTCTCATCAGTCCCCAGGCATGACTCAACTTGGCACGAATCAACGACGGCGAGACCGACGTCACCTGCATGATCTGCGCCAGATTTCTATCAACTTCCCCGGTCTTGCACGCGTGGATGGCTCTGCTTTTTTTAGTTTCGGTGGTTCGCCTGCTGCGTCTTTGGTTTCAGGTTCTACAGGTCCCACTCCTTCGACACCAACGGCAACGGCAACCTCTGCCATCGCATCTCTAACAGGACCCGCAGAAGTTCGGTTGGCTTCCGAACACCCCTCGCACCTCACTTTCGATGTTCTCCTTCGCCCCTTCTGCGGTATCCCTGCAACCGAATCCAAGGCGCTAGCTGCGAACGTGCGGCACGTTCTAGGCACGAGTTTGATATGGGGTATGAACCCGCGGACGCTGGTGCAAATGGTGGTGCAGGTACTCGGGTCGAATTGGAGTGCAGAAGGGACAAGAGGGGGAGTCGATGCCGTGATGGCGACCGCGGTGAATGCGGGAATGCTGGCGCTGATGAATGCGGGGAGTGTGCCGCTGAAAGGGGTGATCTGCGCTGTGGTAGTTGGGAGGCGCTTTAACGATGGAGTGCTTGTGCTAGACCCCGGCGAAGATGAGGAAGAAGTGTTATCGGCGAGTGGATGTTTTGCGTTTTTGTTTTCGAGTTTGGGTGGGGAGGGGGATGTTGTGGGGAGGTGTGTGTGGATGAATTGGCGCGCAGTGGGGAAGGCGCGACTTGATGAGCGTACGTTGGGAGAAGCGAGACAGCTCGCAAAGGGAGCGGCGGGAGAGGTGTATCTGGCTATGAAGAAAAATATCGAGGGCATTTGGATGCCCTCCGGATCCGGGCAGACATTGTCCCGTAAAGGGAAGGGGAAGGGTGTTTCTGCACACGCAGACGCTGACATCCAACCCAACGACAATTGTGCTGATGATGACGATGACGATCAGATGGAGATATGAGTCGGACAGGACACAAATGTCAGCTCTTTCTTTCCCATTCATTTTCATTACTGACGTTTCTTACAGGGTCATCTGCCAAATGGCTCCCCTTGGGTGAAATTTGCTGTGTGCGTGAACCGCTGCTGTGCGAAATGCAGGAGATTTCTAACCATCCTAGCAGGTCTCGGACCCTATCATCTGCATTCCCAATGGTGTTAGGGTGATTGTCGCTCGCTTGTCTCCATCTCACCCGCACGTCATTCTAGCATTCTCTCTACGGAACTATAAAGGCCTCAATGCTTTGCGACATAGAGTGTAATCTTGCATTCACGGCAATAGATATCGCACTTACAAGCTGTACGGTTCAACGTTACTACGTGGAATGAACGTATGTATTCGGGTTTATATATCATAACCCCTGGCCGAAATTATACGCTTCATTGTTGGGTGGTGTAATAGATCATCATCGCGGTGTCCTCGTTCCTTCCTGCTTATAAGCATTCATTGGAAAGCTTCATCATACCACATGGATTTGTCGGGTCCCCTTTCCCAAAACAACAAGAAACGGCGCCGCTCCAGACGTTGTCGTGCCTTGCCGAGGATCAATTCCTCAATATTCTCCTCTTTGTTGTTGTCCCGTTTCTCCTGTTCCTGAAGCTTTTTTTAGCTTCTGTAAAACCTGCTAAGAGCTTATCCGTTTCTATACCACAGGAATGATGAGGATGATGAAAATATCAAGATAGGTATTCACGAGCATACCATCAAGTAGTGCCTTGTCCTCTGGTCCCATTGAGTTCGCACTGCTATTGGCAGACAAGGGAAACATCTTAAGGCGAGAAGAGCATCCGTTATAGGAGGTACGGTCGAACTTTTGGTTCGTAATGCTAGGGCACATGATCAGATGATATGGCAGTTTGCCAAACATTATCAAATGGTCTGTGCCTCAGGGTGTGTAGGCTCTTCCACACCATTCTCTTCCAGCTAGTTCAGTGACTTGAGCCATGGGATCTGATGGATCTGATGGTGCATTTGGGCTGTCAACAATGGCTGTCAACAATTGGTCAAGGGCCTTGATACCAATGTCTCAGATGGGCACTGTGTATGTATACAAGATAAATGGGTTGACTGTTATTGTATACTTAGGACTGTACTTGACACTCCCCCACAAGTCCTTGTGGACTTCATGTAGACTCCATGTACTCCTTGTAGACTCCTTGTAGACTCCTTGTAGACTCCCAGTAGACTCCACCTAAAGTCCATATAGTCCATGTTACCTCCCACTAAAGTCCATGTAAAGTCCATGTAGACTTTATATCCACTAGAAATAGCAATTCAAGTCACTACATGGAGTCTACATGGAGTCCACATGAAGTCCACATGGACTTTACAGAGACTTTGATGATCTATTACCTTGATTTGAAATCCAAGTCTTACCTGGAGTATACAAGGAATGTAGGAGTCCACATGGAGTCTACAGTTTAAATTGAAGTAAAGTCAAACAAAGTCTTACCAGAAGTGTAGAGTCTACAAGGAGTGTACAAGGAGTCCACATGAAGTCCACATGGAGTCTACAAGGACTTTCTTTGATAGATCAGTTTAAATTGAAGTAAAGTCAAACCAGGAGTGTAGAATGTACAAGGAGTCCACATGGAGTCCACATGGAGTCTACAAGGACTTTCTTTAATAAATCAGTTTAAATTGAAGTAAAGTCAAACCAGGAGTGTAGAGTGTACATGGAGTGTACATGGAGTCCACATGGAGTCTACAAGGACTTTTTTAAAATAACCCTCTGGGAGGTAGACTGACATAATACAAATTATCCCCTCACCTCATGGGGAGGGGGTGTACTACTGATTTAAAAAATAAAAATATAAAGATACAAAAAATAAAAGTGGAAAAACAACCCCTCACATTCATGAGGGGTGTGTCATGTGGTCTGATGTCCAGGGCATCTGTGCCCTCCATTTATTGTATCCCATCCCCCCTCACGAGGTCTTTACACTCCCCCACCTATTCCAGTCGGATTCCGGTTATTCTGGCTGGAATTTCTGGAATCTGGTGGACTTTTTTTTTGTATGTATTTTACTTTTTAAGGAATGATTCTGGTTGGACTAATTAGGAATTTTATCCCCAGAATCCCTGGAACCCTCCTGGATGCAGAGTAACCAGAATCTGCATAGCTGTCACCATCACCATGACACGTGACTGCCCACTCTGTGACATGTGCCAGCTCACCACCACCATCATCAGCACTACCTCCTTCCTCTCCACTCACCCACCACCACCACTGCGTTCCCATGCCCATGCCCACTCCCACCATCACCACCACTTAATGGGCCAACTGGACAGAACACAGGCCCAAATGACAGTTGGCAACTGCCAACTGTCGTTTGGGCTATAGATAAGTTTTTTTGTTTTTATTTATTCTTTGTTTTATCAATTTACTAATTGTATTGTATTGATTTTAGGTTGTATTCTACTAGTAACAACAGGCAACAACAAAAAACACGCATCACACACACATGGCCACCAAATCCCCCTCCTCCCTGTTCAAATGGGATGTGAGGCTATTGACACAGGCTAGGAGGATGAAGAGGGACACTGGGAGACCCCAGAAGGGGAATACCTGCCTGGTAAGCACCCAGCACCCTGTACACATGCCATGTCACACTGACATGCACAAACCCCCCCCCAAATGGAAAACGCCCACCACCACCCATGCCTACCACTGCAAGCACCTGCTTGCAGGTT
>QFEU01003062.1:0-14522 GCA_003316345.1 Tricholoma terreum
TCTCGGAATATCAACTAGAGATTCAACGTTGGCAGTTCGTTTTCAACGCTTTTGTCATCTTCGCATGTTTCGGTATTCACAAGGAGGCACGCACGAGATACCTGTCAACTGTGCAATGGCTCTTCCACTGTGTTCCGTGCTCTCGGGTTAATAAGTGCTTTGCTTCTCTTATCATTCGTGTGTGGTATTGAGCTGATGTTTTCCGTAACTCAGAAGATCTGCAAACCAAGGTATAGATCCTGCGCCAGGGGGAATGCCGTCCTTGATTTTCGCTCACCCACCCACCACGCGAAGACTCAAGTTCCTTGACTTTTCCCCGAACAAGACAAGGGTCGTTGCTGACATTGGTGGCGGTTTGGCGGTCACTGAAGATTCCGTCCCTTCCATGACAACATATGGTGGTGTTGGTGGCGATTATGGGGCCAGTCGTGAAGCCCCGATCCTTACAACAGCTTAAAAATCGCAGTCGTAATACTCCCAGCTACTGAATTGGCCGTTTGATATAATGCGCATAGCTTCGGATCGTCATAAATGCATATATCACATGTACAGTCTTTCTCCTAGTACGTGGAGCTATTCCTCAAGGGAACCCTCTTTGAACCTTTGGAAATACAACAAAACATGCTTGCCAGGCTTCTTTCGCTTGGCTGGACGGGCTTGGTGCTACGGCCCCCCGTTCCGTTGGAACCTAAGCCATCACTGAGAGAGCGGTACATCACATCACTGACTCTCCGACTCTGAGATCCGCCCATGGTGCAGCTCTATCATCCCTATCACACGGAATTGCTACCGATTCGACATCGGGAGGATGTTCAGGATCGTCAGTCAAACGATAGCCCACTCTTTTTCTATCACCGTTCCATGAAAGCGCCCGTTGCGAAGACTTTTGCGCGGAACTGGGCGAATGAGGAATAGTGCGGTACGATTTCCGAATGCATCTGGAAATATTACACATTAGTACATCGTTTGGGGGTCCTAGACTCTAGCAATTGGTTAGGTCATCTCGCAGGAGGCGAAAGCATACCTGGTCCTCCACCCTAACCAATGTTGAGCGTCACTGGCGGCTCCCTCAACCACTAATCTCGCTCTTCTCCACCCAAGCAGTGGATGAACTTCCATGGGCGGCCTATGATTCAAGATTGGACATGGTCTCGGTGGTTTCTGGACCTTGATTGGTGTGTATTCGAGTGGATTTTCGCAAGCAGTGAAGACGATCAGGTGGTGGATCCCAACCGTGCAAAAAATAGGACAGTATCGCGCCGAGCTACAGGTAGTGTTGGCACTGGTCTGCTGGATGAATGTGGAAATGACGACTTTCGCATTCGTTTGCCTGGTTGTTCACAATTATACGGTCCACAGAAGCTTTGCCTGGAATATGATTTCCACTTATATTTCCTGAACTTGGAAACGATCAATTATCGCATAAATATAACAGAAGTAGGGCATCTACCTACCGGATAGTTGCCACCCAGGACTGTATTTTGGGCCACCGCGCAGAACAAGGAAACGATCCTTGCATACAATTCTCGCATGAATCTCGACTTGTTGAAGACATGCAAACTACTCCAATCGTAAGCCGTGATTGCGTGTGGCTGGGCCTTGATGAATCTTACAACTGTCGACCACGCAGCTATTCCCCTCCGTTTCCTAGTCCAAAAATGGATCCTAGGCGTGCCACGATACGATGGTCGAGACCGAGTTTGCTACCGTGATGGAAGTGGTTGGCATGTTCTGAGCCCGAACACTGAGGATTGCCCAGTTAGACCAAAGTTGAGGGGAAAGTAACATCAGGTGGGCGCCTTGTTTGAAGATACATACAGAGATTCACGGAGGGGACTGATGTGCTGAGTCAGAACAGCTAGTACGCCGCTTGGTAATGAAATAACATTCAAGTTTGTGTTCGTTTGACCGCCTTCTCAAAACACATGCGTTCAAGTCTTCGACTCCGAGTCATGCCATATTATTTGCATATTATCAGCCCACGCCGCGATTGTGAATGGTTCTGTCAGAACGCGCTACAGGATACCTGCGTACTGACGGATGGACTTCATGCTGCGTTGCCTCTGCCACTAGTTGTCAGAAGGCTCCAAACATCTTGCGGCATTTCCGGATCCTACCCCACCGGTACCGGGGTATCGACAGTAGTCCCCGTTGCCGGCACATATCAAGGAATGTTCGAAATATGGGCTGTAATGTAATTCCCAACACCCTCAGCGATCGCTAAATATATTCTGCACAGATAAAAATAGATAAAGCTGTAACCGAAATTACACACACCCGTACTTCCGTGGATCCAGCAGAGCACGTCACTGCTTTGACGTACCTTCTCTGGCATCCGCAGTAGTGAAAATATAATATCGCACTTCTTTCAGACCCTGTGTCGTATCGCAATGGGCTAGTCTATTCAGCTGATCGCCAGGAATTTTTGAAGTTTGTTTGTATCCAGGAAAACTCGGGGAGATAACAACATAATACTGCTGGGAGTTTGTGGCGTGGATACTACAAATCGACCTAACATGGAAGTCTTGGAGATGCCTAGCACTGGAATTCAGTCCGTGCCACGGCGCGATTACAACACAACGGTGAACTGACATGATGCAGAGGTGACCGGTGATTGCAGTTACTAGGGTCCAAGTATGCCGGCGGCAAAAGGCGCCAGATGGCAGTAACTGAGCTGAAATTGCTGAACAAATCTTCCACTCGATACTAGCGATGTTTAGCGATGTCTTGACCACTGCGCATGCTGCGCTTCAGGGAAGCGAAGATGAGTTCTGTGATCATCGGCCCGGGATCGACCACGAATATACTCACCTACTAGTATGTTCTTTCGTCCATCCAAATTCATCCGATCGTGGCAATGGATCGAAATGCTTAAGTACGTGCAGGAGTATGTTGTGGAACTCCCAGTTCTATCCTTTCACTTTCATTCCTCCCCGTTCCATCGTACCACACTCATTTAGCTCTGCTAATCATGCAATCCAAGAGGTTGACTGCTCTTATCTTGTTGTGCTGTAAGTTGATTTATCTATATATGACGACATGTCGCTGATATGCAACCCCTGTAGTGACAGCCTGTGTGTCAGCTCTGCCTACACCCCCTGCAGGCGATGTGTCGTCCGTCCATAAAGGCGGCCACTCCGGACCCCCGTCTCAGCACCGCCGTGATTCAGGCCACCCTGTCCCCCACGTTCCAGGAACCCATGGAGGTCAAGAGACAAACCGTATGTTGGGAATCCTTGGATCCAGCCCACTCACCGAATCATTGTGCATCTCATTTTAGGACCACGCAAGCGTTCTGATGTGCATGGACCAGTTCACGCTGGGGTCGGGCCACACGTCCACTCTGGTGGTCAAAAGCCGAGCGGTATGTTCCTTGTCATACTCCACCTCATATTTTCTCATTGATCACCCATTGCCCTATAGGAACCAGAAAACGTTCCGACGAGAAGAAGCACGGCAAGCCTCACGCACAAGAAGCGCGGGAAGACTCCCAGAAGGCACACGACGGAGGCAAGGGCACAGACGGCAAGAAGCTCCACCAACGCTCGGCTGATGATGCTGAGCACAGTGGCCATGGCGCTCCTCACGGCACTCATGATTTGCACCCTTCGCACAGTGGCCCTGAGGCTCGGTCGACCGGCAAGCCAGGCAAGCACGGAAGGCCTCACACTAAGCAAACGCGGGGAGACTCGCAGAAAGCACACGACGGAGGCAAGGGCACAGATGGCAAGAAGCTCCACCAACGCTCGGCTGATGATGCAGAGCACAGCGGCCATGGTGCTCCTCACGGCACTCATGGTTCGCACCCTTCGCACAATGGCCCTGAGGCTCGTTCGACCGGCAAGCCAGGCAAGCACGGAAAGCCTCACGCTAAGAAAGTGCGGGAAGACTCACAGAAGGCGCACAACGGGGACAAATTCGCAGACGGCCAGAACTTCCACCAACGCTCGGATGACAGCAATCGTGATTCGCACGCCAAGGGCACTCCCTCAGACCCTTCACACGGTTCCCCTGAGGCTCGCTCGACTGGCGAGCCAGACAAGCACGAAAAGCCTCACACTAAGAAAGCGCGGGAAGACTCCCAGAAGGCACACCACAGGGGCAAATCCACAGACGGCGAGGAGCTCCACCAACGCTCGGCTGACAACAACGGCCATGGCGGAGAGCACAAGCATTCTGCTGAGCACCATGATTGAGAAAATACTCGTTCAAAGTGATGCGGTTGTGACCTTGTTCCAGGGTACGTTCATTTTATTTGAACACATAGTATACGTGTATTCACTACCTTGTGCCCAGTCTGAAACCCAACGGTGATCGTGTTCCGTATTTCTCCTACTTCGAATTGACAACATCGCGAACTTTTTCTGCTACTAACATACATCTGGACATTTTCACCCTTTTAATCATAGCCTTCTCTGTGCACGGTTTTAGTTACGCCGCGTGTACTTAATATGACCGCAATGTTACTGTCACTTTCCTCCATCCAAGGATTTTGTGATCAAGTCCTCGCTCATGGATGGCAATTCATAATCGCCTTCCGCCGTCTCTGCTTCTCATTCTACAATCATTTGAATGTGAGATCCTCCTGAACTTCGATGATCAACTTGGTCCGACCGCGCAGTTTGGATCGAGATCGCCAACTCGCAAATTGGAAACCTCCCTTCGGCCGAGTCAGTGATGCCTCACAATGAACCCTAATTGGGTTACAGGATGCGGTTCAATTAAGCAACCTGTAGGGGGACCGAGCGTCAGCAAATAGCTGCGATGCCAGCACTGCACATGCAAGTGGTTCGCCCAATGTAGCGCCTCATCACCCAGTACCGTAACGTAACTGAATGTCATCGAAAATCTGCCAGCATCGATGGCCATCTGCTTGAAACCGTCGAGTCCCTCGACTGTCACGGAGAGAGGAAGATGTGGAGAAAAACAAGTGACAATGTGAGTTCTGCACCCACGCCTACACTCGCCTTGCCGCCATGCTGACAATATCTAGCCGGCATAATGAGCTCTATCTGACCTTGCCAAGGACTCAGGCCTTTTTTTTGTCAGGTATGGAAAGTGTGATGCCGTTCCACAATTTGTAGTCGTGCAATCCAGTGTAAGACATTTTGTACTAGAAATTGAATATTTTCAACCGTTTAATGGTCCACACTGCATACAGTAAGATCCTAGTCTTCGAGGCCAGCAATTTTGCACCAGAGCCCTCGCAGCCCCCGTTGTCGCATCTGAATGAGTTGCCACCATGAGTCTGCTATGATAAATTAATGTTTCCGTCGTTCGGATCTGGCTTACCAATCTGATGGTTGCCTCAAGTTCTGAGTCAAGTCAGGATTCAGTGTCATCAAACCATGTACGTTGCGTACCGCAGACCTTCCCAAAAGACCAGTGTTATCCTCCTGTAGGGGTAGGTACAAGCTGTGGGCGACTGGTTGAACAATGGTTCTTTGCTCTCCCGGTTCATATGTATAGTGGGGCAGCGAACCTCACAACCTTGAGGGTCGAATTTCAAAATTAGACAAGATCTGTTGATGTCAGCATAATGTACGCCGTCCGGCAGACTCGGACTGAACGATGACTCAAAGATAGTTCGTCGTTTACACATCCGTCCATCATACATAACGAAATGTGAACAGAAACAACCATTTCACTGGTGCTCTGCTTGACCTGCGCCACCGGGGAACAGTTTTAAATCGAAACCGGCAGGCATCTCTACCCAATCACGGGGGCCCTTAGGCTTACCCCCAGCCAACTTGAGATAGGCCTCTCGTTCCTCAGGTTTGATGACTTTGAACGTAATGAATTAGGTGTGTATTTGTGTGGACCCAGGAGCACGTACCTTGGTCCAAGCACCATTGCTTATGCCTGTCTGGTCTATACCCGAAGCAGTATCCAAGTACGTTATTCATAGAGTGATCGTTTTCGTGTAACGGCAGCGTGATGCATGTGGTGCCCCGCGCCATTCGCCAAGCCACTGCAGCTCTGTCTGCCCTGCATTGGACAAGCGATATCCGGGAGTCGCGTGGCTGGCCTTTCTGGTATTTCTGGTGCGAGATCCGATCATAAAAGGAGTTCTCATAAATGAAGCCTTGCTGACAGGGTGATAAACCATTGCGGGTATATCTGTCGTGGCAGATAATCACCAGTCATCTGGACATAAAAACATGGCGACGTACTTTGGGTTTATAGGACCCACGATGCATGTCCCCTCTTTCGCGCCTTCGTCCTCGGTGAGTTGCATGCTCGACCACACTAGCCCACAACTGGGATCACCATTAGGGATCCACGGCCAAAAGGCAATTGCGATTTTCCCATCTTTTTCAAGCGTCGTGCACGCATGAAGAGTCGTAGACACACCCTCGTATAGCTTCGTGGTGAACAGGTCAAACGAGGACCGACACGGATGGACTTCTCGGTACCCCCCGTTGTGACCAGTGGGTGGAACGGTCAGGGAACTTGCACAGTGGACATAAGTTGATGTGTCATCTGTATACATGGATAGAAATATGCGCACGATGATGATTGCATGTCCATGCGGCGTACGAGGCCTTCCTGGAGGGTATTATTAGACACAAGAGGGTACGCCAGGGCCGATGTGACGATGGAAGGCAATTGAAATGTTACAGCGAGTAGCACACAAACGAAATAATGGAACATGGGGTAGCGATGAAGAACCAGCTTCATCGCTACAATCTCAGGGGATGAAGGTTTTATATCAGACTAGAAGTCATTTTCAAAGACTATTTATAGTATGTAATTTGAGAAGTGGAGGCACGTGGCACTGGAGACGCCATCCACATCCGACTTGTCGTCAGGCAAAACCGAAGTGAGTTGCGATAGGAATCGAGTTTGTTCCTTTTCCGAGCTGCTCCTTGACTCTTGAGGCGGAAGAGGACCATGGCTTTGCTGTTCTTTGTGGTGTCCCCAGCTCCAATCGCTCACCCTCCTTCCTGTCGAACAGTTCATATTTCCTCCACAACTTGATTGAGGAAAAACGAACGACCTGGGATCCCTCTCCTGAAACTTTGACCACCATCCCACATCATACCTCAAAAGGGTTTGACGGTGCTCACAATCTGCACACACCCACGATTTCATCCCCGCCATCTTGAACTCCAAATCTTTAAACTCCCTTGGTCCCAATTAAACACGATTGGAATTCGACCAGATGACAATCCCTTTAACAGAGGGCCATGAGGTACTTTCGACAGTGTGTTGGCCTTGTATCACTCCGGCTTGGCATAGTCTCCGACGACGAATACAGTCCCCCTCTCTGCGTCCCCGCACCCTCCTGCCGAATCTCGTGATGTTGGTGGATATGGATGAAGAGTATGGTCTGTTCCTACGGCCATTTGTCCTCCCACCACTCAAACGCCTCAAGATCGAGTCAGAAGACGAGTCAATCTGGCCGGATGATGACGGTTACCGTGTTAAACCACGAATCCTTACAAAATCTGTGGTTACGCATATGGAACCTGCGGCAGTCCATGCACTCCTTGTTGATGCCCTGTCCTTGATCGAAGTTGTCGAACGCGTTCCTCCACATCAACAGATACTCTTGAGGAGCTCACCGAGGCCCATCTGTGATGGGTGATATTGCACCCGATCCTGCATGTGATGTTGGGCTGGTGGGATTCAATGGTCGATATTTTAGAAGCACGCGCAAAGGTAGCTGGCGATCAAGTATTGACCATTGAAGCTGTCATTATCCATGGGGATCAACATGCCTGCTGTGGAGTCGTCGTTGGCCGTGTTCTGATCGCAGGGATTAGATGTTTGATATGAAGAAGACTGAAACCTTGTTTTTTTTTGGTTCTGGGAGTATGTTTTTTTGATAGTTATTCGTACACGACGCTTGCTCATCCCGTTCGCAGTTGGGATCTTACTATGGTTTAACGATACTACGATCTCCTACTCTTATATATCCAATACAAATGTCTTTTTCCATATCTGCATTGTTTTTCTAAGGGGCGCCCCATCCAAATTTGGTGATAACTAGGTGCGTAGTACTTCCTGGCCGTGACCCGCCACGACACACGTACTTGGGGTTGTTCCAGCATTCCAGCAGTACCAACTAGATCCACTGCTATCCGACAATACCTTCAAGATGGCTACTTTCCGCGTTATCCATTCGAGGTCAACTTAAAAAATAATAATCTGCGAATCACCGGCAACGCAGCGCTTATGTCTGTCACCACTCGACCATCATATAATGCCTCACTTTCTGTTTACGATCATGCGGCAACACATCAACTTGTCGATTATGCGACAATCAATTCGATACAAAAGTTTCAACCGCATTTGCGTGATCATAGCGTGACAGCCACTTGGATAATATGATATAAACATGCACTTTACAGCGACTCAAAATACTATTACACTACAAAACTACACACATACAGATTAAACGGCGTACAGACTTGATGCGATGCGATGCGAATTATATATCTAGTGTCTGGGAATATGGATGACGGGGGAATACAGCGTCGATAAAATAAAAAAACGGGGTATTGCATGAGATGGATACAACACAGCGAGAGAGAGCGTTACACTGAGCAAAAAAAAAAGAATTACCAGGCGACCCAGAGCCAAGAGTTGAAGTCGAGAAGCACGAAACGAACCCACCACTGTCACCAACCTCACCCCTTCAAAACCCACACAACCCTCCCTACAACCCTCAAAGGGAACGTGACCGTATAAACCACAAACGACGAAACCAGTCCAAGGGGCGTCCTGAGCAAATACGATCCCCGCGGGGGCTGGCGTTTCTGCTTAAGGCGAGGAGGGTAATATCCTTCTTCTTCATCTTCTTCCTCTTCCCCAGTCTCGTCGTATCCCGCTCCTTCAACGTTGGTATATGCGTTCTCGGGTTGGGTTCTAGTGCGCCCCCTCTTGTTGCTTCGGTTGGGGTTGGGGTGATGCTCCTCTTCGAGGATAGTTTCGAGGGACGACGAGGAGTGGAATGAGCGGGGCGGGGAAGCAGTTGAAGATGGAGATGGAGACGCGGAGACAAGGGATGGAGAAGGGGGAGATACACGTCGTTTTGATGTACGGCGTGCGTGTGCATCCGTCTGTTCAAGCGACGACGAGGAGAGAAGAGAAAAAGGGAACCAAGAGGGAATGAACATCGACAAAAATGAAGTCGAGGTCGAGGTCGAAACCTCACCATCACCCCCGCCTTCGCCTAGTCCCAAAACCATCCCCCTAACCTCCTCCAACACGCCCTCCAACCCTCTCATCCTCCCCTCCCACTTCTTATTCACCCCTTTCACACCATGCTCCACCTCCCCCAACGCATCGTCCACATACGCATACACACCCTGCACCTCCTCCGATAATCCTACTTTCGTTCTCTCCAATGCTTTTTCGAGTTTTTCGATGCGTTGCTTTAATAACTTGGTTTCTTCCTTCACCTGTTCCCTCTCCCTCGTCCTTTCTTCATCCTTCTCCCCACCAGACTCATGATCAGGGGGATAATGAACAACATGATGCAGATCCCCCGTCCTCTGCGTGACCCTCTCCACAACATGCGACCAAGGCCGTATCCCAGTGGCCAACACGAACAAGGAAGTGCTGAACCACGATACTTCTCCTCCACCCCCTACGAGGGAGACTGTGACGTATCGAAGGAGGATGGCGCCGAGGAAAGGGGAGAGCGAGGCGAGTGCGAGGAAGAAGAATTCGATTAGGCGGAGTTCGGAGGAGGCGAGGGAGGCGTAGTGCGATGCGACTGTTTGTGGGCCTGGGAGGGGGTGTGTTTGTGAAAGGGGCGCGCGTCGTCTGGGACGGGATTTTTGGTAAAGGTTCCATGGGACTTGCGTGTGGTTTGTTATATTTTTTTTAGTGATTATGAAGGAGACGGGGAGCTTACCTTCGATTATCTGGTGGAGATAGAAGATGAGAAGTATGATGAGGAGGATGTTCTTGACGTGGTCTCCGCCTGTGAGCCAGTTCCCGACTGGGGATACGAGGGCGACTACTACAGCGAGGTCGAATTCGTACCATGCACGTGTGTGTGGTGACATTGGGGTGGGTGGGGTGGAGTGTGAGCGGGAGCGGGAGTGTGAGGTGTTGATTGTGGGCTGGGGACGTGAGCGGGAGGGGGTTGTGGGTTTTGCTGGCTTGGTTGTAGGGTCGGTGGATGGAAAGGTTATAGGGCTGATGGAACCAGACCGACCACCATCCTGGCTAAACTCGGACGGAAAGACATCGTCCGAGCTGCTATCGTCGTCTTTCCTGTGTTCTACATCAGGATCTGTAAGAGTGACTGAAGTCAAATCGTGAGAGGAGGACGCAATACTGCTTAGTCTATGCATTTTGCGGCGATGGTGAACTGAGAGAGCGGTGGCTTTGGCGGGCATGGCAAAGAGAGCAACTCAGATCATCGTACACATGGATGAAAGAAAACAGGACGCCGCCACGTTGCCGTTTGGTGTCCTCAGGAATCAACGTTCATCAACTGGAATCAACAGTCCATCCTCATTGCGGAATGCAATGCTCAGAGCTCATCACGAGCTGTACGTCACTTGTTGGTAATAGTACAAAAGATATCTCGTCCTCCTCTAGACTTGGCCCTCAAAGTGGAATTGTGATTTACATAAACAATCTTCTCAATGGCAGATACGTGCTAACAAGGTTATCCAAGACGAATAGAGCAAAGAGCGTACCAATCATAACATTGAAAATCAGAATACCTATCCCCATGCTCTTACTGTCTAGGAAAAGGAGGATAACAAGCCCAAAGAAGAAGAGCACGAACGCCAAATAGATGAGCCCAGTTATAATCCTGATCAGTAACCAGAACCTCTCATCGAACATCGTGTGTCCGCGAGAATGTTTCATCTCCATCTTCAAGGCTTGATTCTGGTTGAAAGCCTCAATGGAGACACCGTTGGCCCGTCGATCGGTGTAGTAATATTGGTCCCGCTCTTCTACTATCATATGTTGGATGTGTTTGATAAGATCCCGATCCTTGACCCATCGTCTGCCAAACGCTTTGGCAAGGATGACTCCAAGAGCCCCCATCATACTTGAACTCAGACTCAGGAACCAAATCCAGTTAACCGAAACCAAGGCAGTTTTCGGGCGAAAAGGCACAGTCGGGGTAGGTGGTGATGATATCGTGTCCAGTTTACGAAGGATCTGTAGGAGAACATCCTCCTGCAGCCCCTTACGAATTTCAATGAGAAAGGCGGAGAGAACTGCGGAGAACAAACCCGCCTAAGGGTGGAGTTAAACCCAATACAGATGTTGTGTAGAAGAAAGGAAAAGAAACTTACAAAAACCAGGAGGGCATCTAACGTGATGGAGTAAGAGGAAAATGTTTCGAAATTTTGAATAATCGCTTGTTCAACTTTTCGCTCTTTCTCCAGTCCTCGCTCTAGCTCTTGAACCTCTGGATCTTGCCATAGCTCTTGTGCTAGATCTCGGGTCAGTTTTTGCCGTAGTTCGTGGTGGATTTCTTGCTTCAACAGTGTCTTCGTTTCCCGCAGCGTCAATTCCATCTCATAGTACCAGTCGGATGCCAGCGCATTCTCCAGCGCATCCTCCAGCGCATCCTCCAGCGCACCGATTCGCGTTACCGTTTTCTCTCCCTCTCCCTCTTCCTCTCCTTCCCCCTCTCCTTCCCCCTCTCCTTCCCCCTCTCGCAACGCCTCTCGCACCGCCTCTCGCACCGCCTCTCGCACCGCCTCTCGCACCGCCTCTGGCACCGCCTCCACTGCTGCCCGCACTGCTGCCCGCACTACTGCCCGCACCCGCTCCTGCACCCGCTCACGCACTCGCCCTCGTACTCGCCGCATGTCTGCCCGCACTGCTGCCTGCACTCGCTCTCGCACTGGCCCGCGCACTCGCACTCGCTGCATGTTTGGGAATAGTCAACAACGGTGTAGATGACAGCGTTGAGAAGCCTAACGCGAACACGTGGCCGAGTCATGCATGGTCGGGGTATGCTAGCCCTGTTACGGTAATCCCCTGAGCGTAATTTGTTAACTCAAAGAACCACATCACAGATTCTTGCATCCCACCTAATGACTTTGTCATGCAGTTGCTGCGTTAGCATGATATGTAGCACTTGTGAGCGAGGACCCCCGTTACTAATTCCCGGTAAGGAAACTATGTATGTTTGAAGTGTTTAGTCGTGAACGGAGATGCATTTTGCGACGATGAAGTGGCTCAGAGAGACCGGTTGGCATGGCAAAGAGAGGAACTCAAATTCGAAGCGTTCAGGACTTGGACCTGGCTTGGACGCCGCACACAACTCACGTTGCCGTTTGGTGTCCTTGGAATAAACAGAGCATAATATCGTCGTGCCAGTCAAAAGCGCTCAGCCTTTCAGGAGACAGGCTTCAAAACAGTGTTCAAGTGGAATTGTGATTGACATACACAATTTTCTGATCAAGTGCTAACAAGGTTATCCAAGATAAATAAAGCAAAGAGCGTACCAATGACAACATTGAAAATCAGAACACCTATCCCCATGCTCCTACTGTCTAGGAAAAGGAGAATGACGAGCCCAGAGAAGAAGAGTATGAACGCCAGATAGATAAGCGCACTTATAACCCTAATCACCAAGATGAACTTCCTAGCAAACATCAGGTGTCCCCAAGATCGTGCCATCTCCCTCTTGGCGGGCGGCCGCCTTCAAGGCTCGATTCCAACTGAAAGCCTCAATGGAAACATCCTTTTGCGAACGATCGCTGTAGTAATGTTGATCCCGCTCTCCCCCTATCATATGTTGAATGCGATTGACGAGATCCTGGGCCTTGACCCATCGTCTGCCAAACGCTTTCGCGAGTAGGACTGCAAGAGCCCCCATCATACTTGAACTCAGACTCAGAAACCAAAACCAGTTAACTAAAACCAAGGCAGTTTTCGGGCGAAAAGGCACAGTATGGGTGGGTGGTGATGATATTGTGTCCAGTTTACGAAGGATCTGTAGGAGAACATCCTCCTGCAGCCCCTTACGAATTTCGATGAGAAAGGTGGAGAGAACTCCGGAGAACAAACCCGCCTAAGGGTGGAGTTAAAGCCGTTTTCAATGCGGGTGTTGTGTAGCAGAAAAGAAAAGAAACTTGCAAAAACCAGGAGGGCGTCTAACGTGAAAGAGTAAGACGAAAATATTTCAAAGTTTTGAAGGATCGCCTGTTCAACTGCTCGCTCTCCCGCCAGCTGTCCCTGCCTAAACTCTGGATCTTCCCATAGCTCTTGCGCTAGATCTCGCGCCAGCCTTCGCCGCAGCTTGTCGCGTACCTCTCGCTTCAGCGATTTCTTCACATGCGGCGACCACAACACAAGCGCACGGTGTTCAACAACCTCGTCTAGGGCACCGTCTCGCGCTACCGCTCGCGCACCCAATCCCTCTGGCAATCCCCCTCGTACTGTCCCTCCCTCTTGCACTGCCTCTCGCACAGCCTCGCCCTCTGCTTCGCACCCTCCTCCCACTCGCTCCACTGCCTCTCGCACTGCCTCTTGCACTCTCACTCTCACTCGCGCTTGCACTCGCACTCGTGCTGCCTCCCGCTCTGCCTCGAGCTCTGCCTCTAACGTTCGGTCTTGCACTCGCACTCGGATTCGCATTCGTACTCTCTGCAGCAACACCCACACCGGCTCCATGTTTGAGAATAGATAACAAACAACGGTGTATACGATAGTGTTGGGTCCAAGAGAAGTTGTACATGGGCACTTGGCCGCACAACACCTCTTGTAACTTTAAGTGAACATAAATGTACCGCATTTCTGGAAATCACCGGGGGACCAGATAATTTGAAGTGCGGAGGTTCCCAAAAGTCCCTGCACCGTCGATGTGTCCCATCCTGTACATGGGGTGGACTGGCGTCTTCAGGAATCAGTAGAACGCAATACCATTCTTCACATTGAGCTGAGAGTGCTATAGGAAGGCCCATTCTTGGAGACCAATGTTACCGTCGACAGGAGTAAAAGTCACTCACGTTTGATCCAAGGGCCAAGTAGCAATCACTTACGTAGACGACATGGTTTGTTTGAGGATAGTGCACGATGTCGTCGATTCGAGTATCCAGCCTGTCTGAAGTCGCGCCCGCAATGGTAAAGCTGCTAGCATACACTTCAATCAAATTAGTGTCTAGGGTGTTCACCCTGTGTTTTGGCCGGTGACTAGCGAGGCGGGGGGGTTAGTATGCATAATTGAAATCGTTCAAGTTGGTAGACCACGTGTGACGTTTACTATCACGTGATAGATAAAGAATGTTCAACTTCACGTTCTGCTTTTCATCTTCGAGATTCAAGTTGTCGACCTTGAGACTACATACTCCCTTCCAAGAAAACCCATATATCCCTATGTCTACCTATGTATCTGCTTGCACACCTCACCCTGGCGCTCCCATTTCCACGTTTTGGCATTGGCCTCAGATATTGAATTCCCGTCGACCACGAGACCCTAGGCCTTAGGACGCACTAGCCGATACGTGGCATTGCTAATCTGACACACTGGATGCAGGGCAAGATACCCCAGGAGTAGTATTATGGAGGTATTTTGGAAGTATTCT
>QFEU01003063.1:0-16783 GCA_003316345.1 Tricholoma terreum
ATGAGGATGATGAGGATATGTTTGGGGTTGAGGATGGGGATGGGTTTGGTCCGGGCACAGCGGGGAGGGGTGGGAGGGAAAAGGAAGGGAAGTCAAAGACGAAGGCTGTGGGAGTTTTAGAGAAGAGGGCAAATGTGACTGTGGTGGGTGGGGAGGTGGTTATTGGTAAAGAAGCGCGGGGGGCCGTCAAGGTGAGTGTTTTCGATGTTTTTGACCGTTGCGATTTGTTCAGCAAAGTTGATCATGTGGGCAGTTCAATATGCTAGTGGCATATACATATCGTTCTGACGACCCTGCGCCGTCGGAGGGGAACGAGGGAAGTCCTTCTAAAGCAGCACATAAGCCGCCAGAGACAAAGACGTTTTCTTTCTACACCGTTGTCGATCTTGGTGCAATCATCCCGAAGGAAGAGCCGAAAGCCGATTCAGATTTTTGATGGTACGTCCTCATCAAGTTATGTTTGTTTCCTCTGTCAAAGAATTGACGAATTGTAGCCCATGTATTTACACACCATAATTTGCATCTTAGACGGGAACTGAAGTATCGCACGCTATGTCAATCCAATACTTCTACCCGAAAGAAGTTGATGTGGCTGGCAACGGTTCACTTACGGCCTTCGGTCATCGTGAATGCGAAGTCCGTTATTACTTAGAAGTGGCAGGTGCTGTTTGTGAGGCGCTCCAGGTGTTCGGAGTTGGTGGGCTTCTCAAACGTCGGTCCTCTCCAATGACTGAGCTCTAGGTAATTCCTAGACTATTGCCTGAGGTTAACCTCGTGTAGAAATCTTCCGGGAGCAAGGAAAGAAGGTACAGTATTTAACTAGCAGGTACTTACCAGTGGCAGTGTGATAAGAGGAAATATTTATCTTTTTGTCCCTGACGACGATCACCGAAATCTCCGTGGCCTATAAGCGCCGCATCACTGTTGAAATTTATATGCATTCCAACGTGATGGTGCAGGTTCATCTTCCTTCCTTTTCCCATATTGCCTGGAGCGAGCTCCAGGTAATTCTTTGGTCAAACTACTGGGAGCCGGCTCCACAAACCGATGATAAATGGACGATATGGCGTCGATCGCTGCTTCATCTTCACCTGAACATGAATTGCGATCACAGGTGGACCCTTCGCCATTGAAGTGCGGAGAAATTGGGTATGTGCATGGTATGCACGGGCAGGATGTCGTGGAAAGGAGTCGGACCCCAGGGATTGTACTTCCGGCAAGGCACCCAGCCGACCGTGACAGAGATTTGCCTCCCATCGAGGCTGCACCTTCGAGCTCTACTCCCAACTCCAGCAACACCCTCATTTCACCTCCATCTTCCACAATCGTTTCCAACACCGAGTCCAATGCTAACAAGAAGCGCATCCTGGGCTTCCTCCAGTCCAAGAAGGTGCCCACCTTCGGCGGGGTATGCCTCATACCCCTCCTCGTGGTCATTTCCCAGACTCTTATGATTTTTGCAACCATCGCCGTCTGGGTGCTTGCAGTGAGAAGTAAATCCCGAGATAAGACAGATAGTCGCGCTCCCTCTCCAGTTGTCATCCATATAATATTCGCAGGCTTGCTTCTGGTCGAATTATTACTCCTCGAACGTCGCGTCTTCCGCCTCCGCGCGGAACGGTACAATTTCCTTCATCCCGGTGAAATACTACCCACTTCACGACATATGCAGATCGATTCGATTATTGCGTTCTCGCCGTGGAATCGTCCCCCGCTTCCTACATATGCCGCTGCCCTCGCTCAGAGTGGTGCGGGAACTGGGGACGTTGAAGATCATATGATCGCGGTTCTGCCTCCTCCTGTGTATGGAAATACCAGGGGAAGCACGTTGATACTGGCGGGGTTTATGAATAATAGTCTGCGAGCTCAGCGACCTTTATCTGAGCATAGTCAGCCGAGGGATGAGAGACCGTTGAGTTATCTCAGCATGGACGAGGAGTGGGAGGAGATCCAAAATGCGGAGAGTGCGCAGCGGCTTGAGGAAACACTGGCCCGACTGGAGAGACCTGGATCACGCTCGTAACTTACATCTTCATCCCCCTGTACGCACCTTCCTTTTTTTTATTCGCTGGGGTTCGCTCGCATTCGTTTGATGGAATTCCTCATTTTTATCACGGCTTGTGTTTCTTGTGCTCTGGACTCTTGTGACATTGTAATACCCAGGTGTTGTTTGTTTGTAACGTTTGTGTAAGCTTATCTATCTTTCTGTCTACGTCCAAGTCTCTTCCTGACACTGCAATGTGACTCACAAATGGGAAACCCTGTGTTCCTGGACCCTGGCTTGGCTGTCATTACGTTAGCTATGCCTGCCACAGCGGTCATTGAAAAGAGGGCTCGGAATCAGTATGCATCATGAAATCGAACCTCCAAACAAGTTCCGCAGGGACCTGCCATAGACCACTGATGCCATGTTGACTGTGTGGACTAGCGAGTTATACATCGACGCTTTTTCATGTACTATAACGTATCGTCATGAGCTCACTCACCAGAATCTACCGCTCAACAATTCCACAGGAACCAAGGAACGTCCAGGGACGTACTACTAATCTTTGTTTAGATCGCTCCGATGTCACAGGATGCTATTCTGGACGATATGTCCCTATTCCGATTCTGACTCACAGATGGGCTCGGAAGAGTTATATGACTGGAATGACTTCCCAATACACCCTTGAATCAATCACCTCAGTTTCTGTCAGGCGTACGCCATGCATATGATTGCACCCGAAAAAATGGGCGAATGCTCGACTTTGCCGCTGTATACACCTTCTGGTCCCTCCCCAAAATATTCATGCGACCCAGTTTCTGGTGAGACAACGCTACAACAGACGCCTGTGATCAATCGTGTCCCGCCAACCGGCGCTTACTACAAGAAATCTGGAAAGGTGTCAGTCACTCTATTCGAACAGGACAACGACGCAGAAATTCCTACTTATGGTCGGCATGGACTTATAAACGGGGTGGTCCACCTCGAAAACCACGAACTTATTTCTCAGGTTGTACTTAAGGTATGCAGCGGTGTACTGCCTGCCCTTTGCGAATGGCAACTCACACGGATACAGATCAAAGGCAAACTGGAATTAACATCTAGCGAGGGAGGCGCTGAATCTATCGAACTTGTGAATGATTTCTATAGATTATGGAGCGGGAGGCCTGAGGATACCACTTGCCCGACTCTGATTCCTTTCTCCTGCGTTCTTCCCTTGACATTCAAACACCGCGATTCAACATACCATCCCCTTCCGCCCTCATACGTTTTGCATCCTACGTCTTCTATCTCATCCTTTTTTGTCCAATCCGACTACTCTATACATGTGTGTATAGAACGGGCCCGTCACCGTAAAGTTGGCTTCTTAACAAAGAGCAAACGGCAAGTAAAATACCCCTCTGTCGTGATGTTTTTTTTCACAACAAGCCGTCAAATTTACAGCGTCAGGATCCCGTTCAAATATTACCCGCGCACTCGCGCGCATCGCCCCACTGTTTCCAGTCCAAGCTTTTTCTCTACTATCAAAACTTCGCCTGAAGAATGGCACCAGTGTTCCTCTTCCTTGAGAATTCGGTCCGAGCTATCCCGACTAGATCCTATACAGATCCATGTAAGTAGCAACCTTGAACATGTCTACCCATTTCCCCCCCAATCTTACATCGGTGCAGCTCTTTATACCCGCAGGCCGCGTTTATAGCGTGGCGGATGAGATTCCTTTCCACTTGCAGCTCAACGGTCCGCTAGGTTCATTTCAAAACTTCCTCGTTCCCACACCCCACTCGAACGAGATCATCAAAGTGGTTCTGCTGCGGAAGGTAGCTATCGGAACAGGAAATCGTGGTTCATCGCGGAGTATCGTACTTGCCGAAGGCAGCCTTTCCGAGATCCCACCCCTCGCCTTCTCTCCCTGCGAACCTCGAGACAGTATACATCTAGACTGGGAGGGCGCGGTGAGGTGCGGTAACGACACCTCAGTTGGCAGTTTCACTGCTGGCAATGTCAGTGTGAAGGTCAAGATGTCTGTTAAAATATATCAGTTGTTCGTGAACTGATCGGTCTCATTTTTTTAGGACTTTGTCGTTCTAGACATAAGGCCTGCCAAGCATGGCATCGACCTATCTCCGTTTTTGACACTTCAACTGTTGGTACCGATCAAGTTGGTGACGGATTCCTATCTGGAGGAAACAGACTATGCAATATGACCTTCAAACTGGCAATCCAAAGAGCCCTTGGGCTCTTCTGCATTTGCAAGTATTATGATATCTACTCATTGATCATTCTATACAATTGTTGTTTGTAATTTTACCATAGCATTACTGTATTTAGCATGAAGCTTGAAAGCTTGACGAGTCACATAAAGCCCCGAGCTTGATTGGCTGCGGTTACTAGGACGGTTACTATTGGTCATGTGAGGGCGTGACATGCGCGTTGTCGACTCGGAAATCGGCCCACTGCATGAGGTTTGTTCATGTCGGTGATTACCGATTCTCATCGATCCTTCCATGCCGCTTGAAAGCTGATGTTCTCACTAGTTGCTAGGCCTACAGTTCCATCGTGGTATCACCCAGCCGAAAAGGGCAAATATTCAGCGCTGGGGATCGTCATAAGACCCTCCATGAACAACATCATCATCACTACACGGCTCAGCAACCTTCATCCATCCGGTTACGATATCCTTCTTCCAATTAATTCGTAAAGGGTACGTCACCCTGGCCCTAAAATGACTCGTGTTGCACCTGGCAAATGCCACCTGCACGACTCCTACTCATTGGCTTACTACGATGGCTCCCACTGAAAATAATGACTCGCTGCCAGGATATGCGCCTTCCACCCCTTCCCCGAGTTATACTTGTGAGCCAACCGAGGATGAACAAACGCTTCAAAAGATGCCTGTGTTGGGGAGTCCCCCTCCCACTGGCACATACACCAAGGAATCAGAGAAGGTGGTCGTTACTCTGTTCGACCAAGAAACAGGTGCAGAAATCCCAACTTATGGCCGTCGCGGACTTATCAGGGGGACTATCTACTTTGGGAACATGGAACGTGTTTCCCAGGTCATGCTCAAGGTGCGGTGGAGGATGACCGTCTAGGATTTTACTCAATCCTAGTCTAGGTCGAAGGCTACTTGAATTTGACTAGCTCTGAAGGAGGATCCCAATCGACCAAGCTCATAAATGACTGTCATGTATTATGGAACCGGAAGGACAGCAAACCTTCTCCAAATCTCATTCCTTTCTCCTGCTCTCTGCCCCCATCATATGAGCATGATGGCTTCCAACATCCACTTCCTCCTTCGTATACTTCAAGCCACACTGGCGCCTACACTGTGCTCGTTTCTTCCCACTACTCGATTAAAGTTTATGTGAAGCGAGCCCTTCATTGTTTGGTGGGACAGTTTTGGACTGCAACCAAACAGTATGAATCTATTGCGTTGTTGTCGCTGATGTCGGCTAACTGTGATTCAAATTTGTAGGATCAAGATTCCCTTTAGATATCACCCGCGCATTCGCCCACACCGCCCCATCCTTGCTCGTTCAGAGTTCTTTTCCACCGTCAAGGCCTTTCCTGGGGAGTGGTTCCAAGCCCTATCTGAGATAAAGACACGGCCTACTTCGCAGCTGGACCCTATATACTGTCATGTGCGTGTTCCATCATCGCGGTCACCAGGATGACAACTTTATTGTTTAATACTAGCTCTTCGTCCCCGCTGTCCGCGTGTATGCTCTCACCGATACAATTTCTTTCCATGTGCAACTCTACGGTCGCACACACTCCCTTAAGAGCTTTCTCATGCTTCCTCAACCTGACAATTGTTGTGGACTTCAATCACCTCTTCCGACCCTATGCTCTTCTTACCCACAGCCGGCGGTCAGGGTTTACCTGCTAAGACAAGTGGGCGTTGACATACGAGGGTATAAGGCATTGCGGAATACCATTATTGCAGAAGCACAGCTTCGTGAGATTCCTCCGACTCACTTTTCTCGCGACTCCCAAGAAACAACGCATCTCGACTGGGAGGGTGAAGTGAAGTGCGGCCACGAGATATCTGTTGGAAGTTTTGCTGCCAATAATGTCTTTGTGAAGGTAACTATGACATGACTCTATAGCTCGCCTTACTGAATAGTTATAGGACTTCATTGGCATTGGAATCAAGCCCCCTGCATGCGAACATGGGAATTCCCAGTTTCTGGATTTTCAGATGAGAGTGCCAGTCAGATTTGTAAGTGACCCTTATGTGGAGGTGACCGACTACGGCACCGATGAGGCTTGACGTCTCTTTGTGCGCAAGCTCGTGTAGTCTGATCGCGGAAAACAATAACATATTCCAGTTCTTCGCTTTCCCCCTCGTAGTCTTTTACTGCAGCTGGTTTTCTGGGTTAGAGCCGGACTAGAGCTACGATCACAGTTTTCATCAATTGCAGACCGTGACAGAATATGCACACTATCCCCCACCTCGACCAGACCTATTGACGAAGTAATGGGACTCCGTCACGGAAGCTTTTGTAGAACACTCATCATGGCAACTGGGTGACTTCTCACCATAAGCCAACCGTAAGCTTAAGTATTTAGAAATATCTACCGCTTCCATGTTTTCGTCATATGTGAACGACTCATGTGTTCTCGCAGAAAGTCTGGATATACCCAGATGTCCTCCGTTCTAGGGACTTTCACGAATATGAGCTGAAAAATCATCACTATGCAAGACCCTATAATTTCAGGCTATACCAGTAAGTTCGAGCACGTTCGTTCACTGTGCCTAGTACTCGAGTCATTTGAATCACACACGGAATAAGTTTTTACCGGTTACTGGGTACCGGCGGTCCCTGGAGGATGATGCATGATGTCAGGCTTGGACCTGCTTGGACCTGAGGCGCATCGTGATTGAGATCACGAAGCCGTCTCGGAATTCGAAAATAGCCTGGCAATCGCTCATGCAGTAACTCACCATTCCTCCATGGCATAGATGGGACCGTCTCGGAATTCGAATATAGCCTGTCCTTAGTATGCAATCGCGCGCTCATGCAGTAACTCACAGACAGCCATTCCTCAATGGCATAGATGGGATGTGGGAATTATTGCTTCCTGGTGCTTGCCTATGGCAAAGCTGACACATCGTTTTCTTTGACTCGACTCCACGTCCGACGTGGACGGACAACTTCCGATACCACCACTAGTACTAATTATAAGGTACGTTTAGCTGGAATAATTATACGCCGCATCCGCGACATTTCGACACCATCGCTTACCCCCATCCTTACAGTAATCCCTTTCCGTTCATTCACGGCAGCGGGCTGGAACGCACCACAGAACGCACATAGGCTTCATCCTGGTATGTTTTTCTCCGAGTTCCTGGAGATCACGTCATACTGGCCCTGCAATAATTGGACCTCCGAAAGCTACCATGTTTGCCTACCGTGACGGTGCTCACCAATCCAATTCTCAATGCAGGTATAGCCCTGGTGATCCGTGGGCCTGTGACTCGTGTGTCCACTACAAGATGGACTCCTATAGGGCAATACTAGCGTTGCACTAACCGGTCGTATGTCTGCACTCAAAAGTAATACCTCATCACTCCCGGCCTATGCGCCTTCAGCGCCTTCCCCGAACTACACCTGCGAACCAAACGATAACGAGCAAACGCTCCAACAGACACCTAGCCAGAGTTCTACCACACCAACGGGTACATATATCAAGCGATCAGAAAAGGTCACGGTTACTCTCTTCGACCAGGAGACAGGTGTGAAATTGCCTACTTACGGCCGACATGGTCTTATCAATGGCATGGTCTGTCTCGAGAACACACAAATAATATTCAAAGTGGTAGTCAAGGTGAGATACTGGTAATTCGCGCCTAAGATGAAAGTGAACCCCGTCCAGATCGAAGGCGAATTGGAATCAAATTCTTCCAAAGGTCCCTCCAATTTGGTAAAACTCGTGAATGATTACTATACACTATGGGAGAAGGTAGACAAGAACAGCGCTTGTCCGAGTCATATTCATTTCTCGTGCGTTCTACCTACAACATACGACTATGAGAATTGCAGATTTCCCCTGCCACCATCATATGCATATGATGACTCATCCATGGTTGTAAAATCCCGCTATTCCATCTACGTTTACGTGGAGCGAATTCGTCATCCTATGGTAGGATTTTTGCCAACGACGAAACGGTAGGTGGAACATTCCCGTTCCCAATGCTCGTTGACCGTCGAAAATACGGCAGTATCGTGATTCCCTTCAACTATTACCCCCGCACTCGTGCACACCGTCCTATCATTGCTCGACCATGTTTCTTTTCTGCCGTGAAGGCTTCGCCTGAGGAGTGGTATCAGGCTTTCTCTGAGGTGAAGACTCGGCCAAATTTCCGACTGGACCCCGTATACTGCCATGTGCGTACATCCCAATGATCGAGAAGCAGCCGCATACACAACGCTCGACTATAGCTCTTCCTCCCTGCGGCGCTCGTGTATGGATTGAAGGACGCAATTCCTTTCCGAGTGCAACTCAACGGTCCCCTGCACTCCGTCAAGAAATTTCTATTGCTTCCTGAGGATACTAGCGCTATGTCTGAGCCTAGTCAATCGAGAAAGCGCCCACCGCTACAATGCTCTTCCCGATTTCAGCCTACCGTCAAAGTTTCTCTGGTGAGGCAATTGATCATTGAAACAGGAGGGCGTAAGATACCCCAAACCGTTGTTCTTTCCAAAGGTCAACTGCAGGAGGTCCCACCGGCCCACACTTCCTGCGAATCCCAAGATGCAATACATCTCGATTGGGAGGGTGAAGTGAAATGTGCTGACAACATTTCGGTTGGCGGTTTCGTTGCCGGGAACGTCGCTGTGAAGGTCAGATCCAACGACCAGAGAGAAAATTAGTTCAAGACATCGCTGACCTTGCCCTCTTTAACCTTTTAGGATTTCGTCAGCGTTAGAGTCGAGCCACCTATGCACAAAACTGAAGTTTCTCCGTTTTTCGCTATTCACATTACCGTGCCAATCAGACTGGTCACCGATTCATATGTAGAGGTGACGGATTATGAGGGACGAACTTGACATGGCATTCACCCACTGTATATACTGGGAAGTTCGCGTTGCAATTCTAATCTTATCCAATGCGGGGCGAGACCACAACAGTAAATTGGCGGATTAGGAACCAGCGATTCTGAGTCAAAGATCTTCGTCGGTCGTGTATTACAACTATAGAACATGCTCGATAAGTAGTTACCAATATACAACGATGAATCCAAAGGTCTGAGGTATATAAACACCGATAATTGTTATCATGATCCATGAAAGCTACATGCATATTGAATTTGAAGAGGGTTGACGTGGTATAGATGAAAGGAGTGTTGCAGTGTTTCGTTCCAGAAGTATGGCTTGGCTGGAGAAATCAATGGGAACAGGTATATAAACAGTGTGATGAAACGATAGGGAATGACGCTAGCGTTTTTTATGACGAGGTCGTTGAGGTTGGTGAGAGTAGTACTGAGGCGACTGGAAACCGTCCGGTATATACGATTCCGGTTTATGATGCCGTTGTCGTGGATCGTACGATATCGTAGTGGACATCTTGTACGGCAGTGGTGAGGTTGGTGGGCCATACCTCATTATCTGGGGTGGCGGGTATACGGCAAGTGGCGAGCCAACATTGTCGACGATCCGCTGCCTCGTTTGATGTTTCTTTCTGTAAATTATGAAAGCGACAACGGCCAACACGACCACAACAACAACAGATATCACTCCGGCGATGATAGAACGGATTGATGGGGACGAGTTTCCGTTGGAGTTGGTGACACCTTCATTTGTGGTTGTGTCAATACCATTAAGGCGAACCTTGACAAAGTCGGTGTGAGCTGGAAGAAGGCCGTAAGAGGTCTAATCTAAATGCAAAATGGATGATTGATATACCTTCCGCAGGATCGGTGGTTGAGAGGAACTGGATGTATGGGTCAGCCCTATCTGTTGTGCCAACGATGAAGTCGCCGTAATTCATGACCATATAAACGTTGCGCACTAATTTTGTTCCTAGATGAGTAAAATGGTTTAGCCGTAATAAGAAAAGATGTACACACAGAACGACATTCCAAGAACCATATCATAGCTTGGAGCAGATCCGATGTCGAATGATACAGGTTGAAACTAAGGACCATGACTTTCAGCAGATGGCTAGGAAGTACTAGATATCGTCACGTACGGCTCCGATACATGAGACTTGACCTTGGGAGTTTGTTATGTTGGAGATCCCAATTGTAGCCGGATCGCTAGGAAACAATGAGCGGACTAGTACAGCGTAGGCAAAAAGTTCACACTGACAGAGTTGCATCCAGGGGATGAATCGGGTATAGTTGTCCAGCGAACTTGAACGTAATATTTACTTCCTGAGTGCAGGGAATGATCCACACTTGCCCGACAGTGTCGATGGTAGTCAGCTCTGCGCCTTGAAATCTATTGTAGATGGCCTCTACGACGTCCATGGGTAGTTGGGGAAGAGAAAACCCCGTGTCGACAACTACCGTAGCTTGGTTCTGATTGGAGGTGGTACTGACGTTCGTATGTAGAGGGATGGGTTGCCCGTCAGGTCCAATCAGGCCATCTTCATCAAGCAGCACCTGGAAATGTTGATCTGCCTGTTTCTGCTCAGCAACGATTGTCACTGGGAGCTTCGGTTGGTTCATAACATTCTCAAAACCGCTTAATACATCCCCAACTGTGATGCTACCGGGGTAGGAATCGGTGGGGTCTAAAGCGAAAACACGGCATCAGGTATTGTTGCTGATCCATACATTTGACCCTACCTTCTGAGCGACCCAGAAGTACAGTTACATAGTTCGGGGTAGTTTGGTTCTGGAGAAATATGCGGTCGACGACAGCTGCACCAGTGATGGTTCCAACTGTTGCGTAGATATTCGAGCCTGAATTTGGTCCTAGACCTGGCAGGATTTTTTGGGTAAGCTCGATCATAGAAACAGCGACAAAAACTCACCTAAGATACCACTGCCATCTTTGTTGTCTAGATCAGGAGTAACTTCCACTGTGATGTCGTTGGTTCTCGGTGGAATGAGTTCATGGTGAATACGCACTGAACGCTTGATCAAGAACAATCTGCCCATCGAAGTCAAGCCTTGCAGTCTTGACTGGTCCTGCAAAAGTAGACCATTAGGCGTCGGAACCATTGTTGGTTGTTACAGACGCACCTTGTACCGACCCAACAGCATAATGTATGCTAGCCGTCAAGTTCGTATCGTTGGTATTGGGAACATCTCCCGCTACCCAGAGATCGGAACTACACGAAGTTAAGGAAATTTCCAGCAAGAAGTAGGATAACCGCTGAACGAACCTCCCAGTGTCAACTAACAGGTGAAAGGTTTTCCCCCCAAGCAACAGATTGGCGTAGTAGCTGATATCGGCAGAATTGTTAAGTTGTGTGCCTGTGATATCAGCTCGCCGAGAAATCCTAGACTCGGTAGCCAGTGCATTCCGTTGACCATAGATGTCAACACGAAAGGCGTTGGTGATCGTGCCGAGAACGATCAGGAAAAAAACATGGGTGAATTTCATGAGAAAGGAGCGACAAAAAGATTGGTGAATGGATGTAAACGACAACCAGCCGCAGGGCTATGTTGTTGCCACACACGCTGCTCAGCACCACATAAGTACTGGAGCCTTGGCCTAAAAGCTAAGAGTTGTAGCCACGATCACCACGTTTCCAAGGCGATCAATTCAAAGCCTCTTTTGGAGCCAACTCCAAATGAGCTCACGCTTCTTCTCTTGATGACAACAGGAACTTGAAAATTTAGACTTCCAACTGCTTTGTCCTTGACTACTTATGTAGCGTAGGTAGATATCAATATAGTAACATGTCTCTCAACGTCCGTGATCCAACGCACTGGTACACGCTGTCAACGGTTTTCTCCACGTCTGGCGTACCCCCTACCGGACCCTCCACCTCCCAAATTCCAATTGAAAACTCCGCACCCGCGCCCTCACCCCCCAAAAAGCGCGACACCACCAATATCCCTACCCGATGCTCGCAATCGTGATACACGTCCAGTTCCAAGTTCTAGACAGCATCGAGGTTGTTTGAGCTCACCGGTCGTGACTATACAGTGATGCATAGCAACCGCTACAGCTGAGAACAGGTACAACACTTGGGTAACACGAACTGACACGAGTCGCACGATAGCAAATTAACTCCACACGAGGTACCGAGTAGCAGACGATCGATGCGGCTACTTTCTTCTGAGAACTTGAGATTATAGCACTGAGCCCTGGAATTCGACGGCCGCATTCCTAGCAATCTGAATGATCGTTGTATAGCTGGACCGAGGCCACTACAGTTTTAGAATACCAGACATCAGAGCCAGTAAAGATGAAGTGCCTGTAACTCGACAGCCGCTGAAAGCCGATACCAAAATAATTCTCAGTCGTTATTACCCACCACATTCCTTCATTTATTGTCTTTTGTCCACATACACCGTCGAATGCACCTCCTTATTCCTCTGTCTTTACTTGTTGCGGTGTTGAACATATCCACACCAGCTTTCGCTACCACAGTCCCCTTTGAAGTCCGTGTAAATACCCCTCCATCAACCCACCTTGCACGCCGCGCAAATACTGTAACCATATCCAACACCGGGAATGCACAATATATTGGTAATATCACTCTAGGAGGCGCCGTGGCTCGAGTTATGCTAGATACTGGGAGGTACGTGACAGAAGGGTACAGTTTTGTAAACTTTGTGATGACCGGTTTATTAGTTCTGATTTGTGGGTCGCGTTTCCGGGCAACCAGCCTTCGTCCAATGACTTGGGAAAGGGCGTGACATTGTCGTATGCCGTTGGACAAGCCTCGGGTCAGTAATAAACCTTGTGTAATGAGACTTGGAGATAATGTCTTCACAGGTAACGTGAATTCTGCTTCGGCAGAATTTGCAGGATTCGACGTACAAGACCAAGCATTTCGTGTGTATACCAATTATTTCTTTTCAGAATCGTTTCTCTAACGGCCCATAAGTCCTCGTAACCAACACTAGCACCTTCTCTTCCGACATCCACGCCCAAGGATACGATGGCCTCATGGGTCTCGGGCCCAACAAAGCCAGCGTCATCCGAAAGAAACTAGACGATAGCACCGGCGACACGACCCTCCAGCGCATCTTCGAGTCCAACAAAGACTCCGCGAACTACATCACCTTTCTACTCGACAGGAAAAACGACCCTTCCCAGTCGTTTACCGGACAACTCACCATTTCACAAGTGATACCTGGCTTTGAGAACATCACGTCCATGCCGAAACTGGATGTTGATACCGTCAACCGCCTATTGCAAGCGGGTACGAAGCGCTTTCGTATAACTTGTCCCGCAGCGGCTTTTCACAGCTGACGAATGTACCAGATCAGCATTGGCAGGCACTCACAGACGAAGCTGTCGGTATCATTGGACCAGACGGCCAACCTATCCTCGTTGATTCAATTGTTCCTAGTGCTCCCAGCGGCCAATTCGTCGCCGTGTTTGACTCCGGGTTTACTTTTAGGTGTGCAAAACAATGAGGTTACCAGTCTCTTCATTGACAGCAACATCTTTTAGTCAGGTCCCCCGAGATGTGTCCGATGCGATCTATGGGCGTGTTCAGGGAGCGGTATATGACACCAAGAACGAATATTGGACGGTGCCGTGTGGTCAATACTTGAATATCTCGTTTGGATTTGGAGGCCGCCAATACCCTATTCATCCGCTTGATACCGTTGATGACAATTTTGGCAAGGTAGACGCAAATGGAAACCATGTCTGCATTGGCGCTGTAAGCTCTTTCTTTCCGTTGATCCCGTGCTTCATGGCTGAGTAACTACTCGATAGTTTCAGCCTATCACTTCTGCCTTTAGTATACTTGGAAACTATGACATGATCATGGGGATGAGCTTCCGTAAGAATCCCGCCTCTCACTGTAATACCGCCCATACTCATAATACCAACAGTACGAAACGCGTATACCCTATTGGACTTTGGGGACTGGATCAACGACAAATCCACAGATACCGGACCTCCCTACATCCAGCTCGCATCCATCACCAACTCCGCACAAGCACAAAACGACTTCATCACGATGCGACTCAGTGGGGACAACACTCTCAGCGACTCCAAATGGGCTCTCCTTCCTGTCGACCAGATGCAACATTCCCCCGTCTCCGACGCGGAGAAGGAAAAACAATACCAGGAGATGATCCTAAGTCGCTGGCCATACATCCTCGTTGGCTGTCTCGCGTTCCTGCTCCTTCTTATCGGCCTCTGCATTTGGAGGTGCTGTTGCAGGAAAGGTGCAAAGAAGGGGGGCACTCGCGGTAAGAAGGCTAAGAGTACAATCTACCACGGCGAGTCGGAGAGCACGACATATTTACCTCTGCAGGAACAACAGCATTCAAAAGGAGGGTACTCGCCTGACCCTCGAAAGGATTCGGGGTTGTTTCCCCCGCCATCGTCGTCCCAATATTCCCTGAATTCTTCATACCCAGCTGACCCACATTACTCACATTATCCACCACCGCCGCAGTATAGTGGCCCGTCGTCGCCTTCTCCCACGTCACCTTATGGCGGACATCATGTGTAGCCCGAGAAATGATATGCTGACGAGGAAATTGTGTATTTGTTTTATACCGGCACCGCAATGGGTGGCTTACTTATCGCCTATCTATCAAATCGCTGTGCGATGCATAATCACCCAAGACAGCCAGCCGCACCATTGAATGCCATTATTTCATCGAAGTGGAGATTTGATCCAGAGTATGAAAAAGATTATCTCAAGATACTAGTACATGAGCGAAAACACCCGGACCGCGCCGATGAAACAATCCTATCCTATCCGGGGAAGATTAGACACTGTACGATAAGTATAAATATATGCTGATTCATATTTATCCCAAAAGCACAGAGACAGAGTTCTGAAGGGCTGAAAGGCCCCAGCAGCCTCTGGTGCCTGTGTATTCCTTGCCAACAACAAGCACCAAATGAGCCAGGAAGACTATGAGTAAGCTGAAGTTAATTTATTGTTTAGAAACAGATGAGATGAGACGTACGTGCTACCATGGCGGTAGTGACTTGTGAAATCGCATTTGTCTCCTTACGCGGGACTTCCTTGGATAACTCGACACCCGGAGTAGGGGTCGTTTGGATGATGGCGCTGAACAGGGCGGTGTTCAGGTCAAACGCATTGTTCGCTTCATCCAGGACAGATGCTGATGCCTAGTGAGTGGGTCTGAGTCAATGATTAATTATTTTCTCACCTTTGACACCTACACCCAAATTGCCGGCGGTACACAGGCCCTCCCTGAACCATTCCTTGATTCGTTTCATCTCCCCCTGGTTCGCAGGGTTCTGCGCCCTCAACGATTTGAACGCATAGAATGACAGACCCAAACCTGCAGCCTCGTCTAAATCGTAGGCCTTGCTGACGGTATGCCGAATAGTCTGGCCTCCACTCAGATCTCCGAGATAGCGCACGTAGGAGTGTGCTAGAAGGGCACTGGGATCTTTGGCATTTGCCAGCTCCTCTATCCGAGAAATGTAAGCGACGAGTGGTGCGGGCTTTGTGTTCATTAGTTCTATATGGGCGGGGTGAGACTTCCATGTAGACTCGGAAACTTGGAGGAGGTAAGAGATGTCTGCGGCGAGAGACGGTGCACGGGCGAGTAATGTTGGATTGTAAGTTGGCTCGAAGGAAGGATGTGAAGCATGGCGCTCGAGAGCTCGTTCCAACGTGCTTGAATGGGTCTGAGTACGCCGGTTCGGGATAGTAGGGCGAGTAGGAGACTTACTCGTAGATATGCCACAGCATCATAAGGTACCTGATGTATTCGTCGACACTCAGTCTTCCACCGAGCATTGCGATGGCACCGGGGCTGTTCTCGACGGTCTCATGGGCATTGCGTGTGCCCTCGCGCAGGAGAGTGGGAAGAGGTTGTGAAAAGTCGATAGTAGACATATGAAGGGGGTAAGGAAGGTCAAGATAAGAAAGCAGCACTGGTGATATTACGGTCTGTAGACATATGTTGGTAAGTATGACTTATGTGGAAAGCTGTGGCACCCTGGTTCCGGTTGCACAAACGACCATTTTAGGGGTCATGTAAAACATTGAATGAGCGTCAATAGAGTCAGAAGTTCAAACTCTTCTGTTGGGTTCTCAACAAATCCATATTATATTTTATTGATATGCTCTGGTTAGTGTTCATATTTGTTTTTCATGTTTTCTTTCTTTCTTGTGTTTTCATAACAAGGAAAACATCAAACTTTACTAAAATAATAATTTTCAGTATTTGATATAATGAGATATGGAATAAGCAGATGAACCCTTCTATAGTTTACTTAACTACAAGGTGGGAATCGTGCCTCCGGCACGCGTGTTGTATTTTTTATCCCAATAATTAGTTTAATGTATCTTTTATGTATTATAGCTTTGATGTTCACATGTGAATTGACTCAATCTGTGAACACAGCCAGGACGATAGGCCCTGGCTGTGTGTATATGTTCATGAATGTTATCCACTATTGGGTACATTGTTCTATATTATTTATAGTATGTTATTTTACTTCTTCATCTGTTTGATTTTTCAGTCTTCATACATAGAATTGACTGATTGATATAATCTACTTGCTATCAATAGCTTGATCTATCTTTTGGATATTATAGCTTTAATATAAGCATGTAAATTTCCTCAATCTGTCAACACAGCCAGGCCCTACAGCCCTGGCTGTATGTGTATGTATCATAAATTTTATCTATTATTGGATATATACTATTGTACAT
>QFEU01003067.1:0-45024 GCA_003316345.1 Tricholoma terreum
GATCACAAACTTGCATATTTACTTCATATACATCACGTGCACGTGCCAGTGACGTACGTCACCACAACCCAAGTTGTCTCGACTGAGGTGTTCGGTATAATCAGTTTAATCGCCTCGACCCGAACTCGTCCAACGCAAAAGGGTTCAAAACAATTGACTACCACCAGTGTTTAGTTATTGAGCAGCAGCGACTTGACACAATCAATGTTGACAACTATCCTTGACGTGACAGTGTTTGCTACCTTACATAATGATAGCAGACATTACATAGCTATGCTCACATGTAATCTCTCGGGGATCCGGAATTCTCAGGAAAGCCGGGTGAGCTCGAGATTTGGGCTACATACACAATAAGCCGAAACTGATGAGTGCGGTGAGTCATCCCCGTTTATCAGATACAGATGCGTAAGAGATTTACTTATCGTCTAGTAACATCTTGTATAGTTTGAGCCTCCCTACATCTGTAGGCTGAGGGGACCCTGGCAGTACTAATAAAACACCTAGAGGGGCCAACGGGACATAGATCAAGCCTATCCCCATAGTACTTTTACTATTTGTCCCAAGCCCTATGCTCCCACCGCACATCCTTCTCGTTCTCATTAATATTCCCACTTCAAGTGAAGTGTGGATCAGATTCAAAGCGCAAGTCTTTGTTTGGTCTTGCGTGTTAATCACGTATGGCACGTGTCTTCGATCATCTTACATTTCATACACTCGTACTTATTATACTTCGACCTTGGAGGCGATAATACTCTGATATATACTCGTATGTCATGATCATATCTTGAAGTCTAATTTATTTGTGATCCCCTAAGTTAACACTGAACTTCCACTATGGACGACGATGACGCCGATTATATGCAAGGCAGCGATGACGAAGTATGTTTTGGACCAACCTTCTGGAACGCTCTGTAAATAATACGTCCAGGACTACGGTTTCGACTACTCTGACGGTGACGAGGCGAACGAATCCAGTAGCGCAGATGTCGAGAATTTGTATTACAAAGCTAAATGTATGTCCTTCCGTGTCTTAGACGGTGTATCGTTTTCTCAAGCTTATATCTGCAGCCAAGAAGGACGACAGTCCGGAAGAGGCCTTGAAGGACTTCCGTGCTATCGTAGAGCAAGAAACGGAGCAAGGAGACTGGTGAGGCTTCGGTTTCGCCAACCTCGACGTTTTTAACCAGTTCTCGCATTTCCAAGGGGGTTCAAGGCCCTCAAGCAATCAACTAAGCTTTTATACCTTGTTCTTCGGCGGCCGAATGAAGCACTTGCGACGTATACGAAGCTGTTGACGTACACCAAGTCTGCAGTAACGCGCAACTATTCGGAGAAGACGATCAATGGTATCCTCGACTACGTTGGCGGCGGTAAAGGCGGTGTTGTTGACGTGGATGTATTGGAAAAGTTCTATCAAGCAACAAAAGACGCTCTCGAGGATGCTAAAAATGAGGTCCCTGGGTTCTTATCTCACTAATATCCAGCGACTGATAAAGTACCAAAAAGCGACTATCAGCGAAGACAAACCTCAAACTTGCAAAATTATGGCTGGATCGAAAAGAATATGCTCGGTTATCGAAGGTCCGTCCCTCGGCTCATACTACGTCTTAGCGTTAAATCTACGTAGTTAATTCGCGACCTGCACAATGCCACCGCAAGCGTCGACGGTGACGACCAATCTCAACGAGGGACGCAACTGCTCGAGATATATGCACTTGAGATTCAAATGTATAACGAGACACGGAATTTCAAAAAGCTGAAGGTTATTACTGTGCTTGCCTGGAAACACTCTTTTCATAGCGAAAACGGCAGGAGATCTATAATGCAACAAATAATGTTCGATCGGCAATTCCACATCCTCGTATCATGGGTGTCATCAAGGAGTGCGGAGGCAAGATGTGGATGGGCGAACGTAAGTTGACGAGATCGCCTAAGAAAATCTCTCACTGAGCAGGTTTCTTCAGGACAATGGAATAGAGCCAGTGAAGATTTCTTCGAATCCTTCCGGAACTACGACGAGGCCGGATCTCCCCAGCGGATCCAAGTGCTCAAATATCTGGTACTGGCTAACATGCTGACCGGAAGTGAGGTCAATCCCTTCGACAGTCAAGAAACGAAACCGTAGGGTCAATCCGACATGTAGCGCGCCTGCAACTCATTCCTCCAAATAGGTACAAGAGTGATCCCCAGATTACGGCGATGACAGATCTCGTCGATGCATACCAACGTCGAGAAGTCCATTTAGCTGAGAAGATTCTACGAGGCAAGTGTGGCTCATTGAGGAGGTTCCATTCTAAGAACATCTATCATTCAGACAATAGATCAACGATAATGGACGACAACTTCATCAAAGCCTATATCGGCGAACTTCTTCGTAGTCTGCGTACGCAATACCTGATAGACCTCATCAAGCCTTACACCCGCCTAGAACTGTCTTTCCTTGCCAAGGTTGGTTTGGTGTTCTTACCTGTAGCAGGCAGCTGAGATATAATCTTTCGCAGCAATTGAACGTCGAGATCCAAGAAGTTGAAGAGCTCCTCATAGGTCTGATACTAGAAGGCAAGGTGGAAGGTCGCATCGACCAAGTCGGAATGCGACTCGAGCTTGATCGGAAGTTAGTGTCCTTTTCCTAAATCGGCGTGCAGTCCTGACGTATCGCAGGCAAAGTCTTGAGAAGAAACGATATACTGCGTTGAGTAAATGGACGGAGGCACTCGAATCTCTGCACGTAGCCGTGGTGGCCAAGACGGCATCATCTGGAAGGGGTGATACAGGTCTTATGGGCCCCGACAGTTTTAGCCTACGAGAGGACCGATGGAACTGAAGTTAGCTCCATGTTGTCTATGTACTTGTCTTGTATTTTGTCAGATTCTGGAGAATTCCTCTCCACCCTGAAGTCGTGTAGTCCATCTGCTTGAAATTAAACAAGGAATCGGTATGGGGCTTGGAAAATGACGCATTATTTTGATAGTACCGCAAGAGACCCCAAAGAAAAACATACCCATGAAGTCGCTAAAGAGGACGAGGGAAGGGTTTCGATTCATAATTCCAGCCGTTCCGTGAAGGCGTATCCGTCGGTATTCCCAATTCGCGAGGAAAAAGCCCGCGTATCCTGGCCTCTAGTGTCCGAACCTCCGAACTTTTCAAGGTCTTCGCGAGCTCCATCTCCGTCATACTCCTCGCCCTCGGGTCTTCCGGCTTATTAGCCTCCATATAAAGCCGACTATCCACCTTTTGCAACTCCTCCATTGCCTTCCTCATGGACTCGAATTTCCTCGCCAGTTCTGCTTCACGTCTTTTTCGCAGATGTCGTTTGTGGAGGAGCCATGCGCGCTCTATGGTGTGATGTGCTTGGACAGAAGGTATCGCGTGTTGGATGGCACGCGCCACGTCTGGACGCCAAGTACCTGTGGGTGATGCGCGATTGCGAATGCTACCAGGGTACAAGGCCCGTCGTATTATCTCCTTCTTTGGGTCACCTGCGGGCTCATTCTTTGAAGCATATGATCGTATACAAATCTGAACAACACGAGGGACAGGGTTCGCTCTTCCAGGAGCCAGCAGCAGGGTGGCCATTTTTGGAGAACCTGTTTTGTGAATTTCACCTTTTACATTTGTGTAAATTAGGTAATATTAATATTAATTTCACGATTATCGCTAAGTACTATTCGGAGCTTGAACCATCCTTATTTGTATCTCATCCTCCGAGTCAGCGATCCCAGCGAGAGACCGCAAAATAGATGCTGGAAAGTATAATCCAGGATCCTGTGTAGCTGTGATAATGAAGACCGCGACCATCATATCTTCACCGGCTTCCAATGAGCGCCCGGAGCGCTTACGGCATCCATACCTCAGGCTGAAAGATCCCGCAAAAAACCGATCTTGGAGATTGCATGGATAGAACTTTCCGAACAAGGCCAAGGAACTTTCACCCACATCCTACTCCTATAGGCATGTCCACAATTAGGATACTGATGTCACTACTTCCTTTATTAGACTTTTAACTCAGTTCTCTAGATCCATGTCGGACCTCAGGCTTGTCGGTCAAGCTCGAGCGTTTATCTTCTATCATATAAGATAAGGAGCCGTCTAATTGTCGGTAATATCTTAGCTATTCGAGGGCGTAATAATTTTTTCCTTCGACTGGTTTTTCCTGCACGTTTGGCACCATTGTTGAACGTTGAGGGTCAGCAACGGCACAGCTCCCCAGCTGAATCCGTCAGGAACATCCCGACATGAGGACGGCCACGTACCACCAATATTCCTACGACGAGAATGCGGCAAAGGCAAAGGGCCAGACTAGTTGTATAGACCCACGACTTCCACGCCCACAAATTCACAGCAGGCTACCTCGTTAGCTGCAACCAATTTAGAAGCACTCGGCATCTCATTTTTCCCTCTCTTGTCTCGTTGTGCAGCTGCGGCCTATCGCAATCCGTTGCTGATCTGAGTCAAGCGGACAAAATAGGTTTTGTCCCAACACCCTTTCTGACACTGCCTTGATTTCATCGTCCTGGTTGTTAGGTCCTGCCAGCTCGGAGCCTATCATCTTGTCACAATTACTCCATCAGGGGTTTGCAATGAAATGGGAGTGCCCTTCTCTTTACAGAATGCAACCTAGTTGAGCACCTCGTGTCCTAGTATTGGAGCGGTTGACGCTCATTATCACAGACGGCTCCACTCGTCTGATGCAACTCGTACCTATTCTCGCTGAGGTCCCTCGTCCCCTCTGCCCTCGACTCCAGGTTTGAACGGACTCGCCGGTCCTGCGGCCCATGCATGGACACTGCCAATGCATGGTCCCCGGAAGTGTCAGGTATAATCGATCAGAAATGGTTGTGCGTACAAGCTGCGATCACTTGACATGTAAACCTGAGATGTGTTTCGATACCTATATGTGTCGTTCAATTTAAGGGTGTCCTGATATTCAAGATCCAGCGCTTGGCTCTGTTCGATTACTCGCCTTTTTCCCAGGCACGAAGTCATGAGCAAGTCAACATGCACCCAAGTCTAGGGGTTTCATGTAAATGACGGTTTACCGAACCAAGATCACCAGATCTCTTCAATCCCGCGGTCTGTTAGAGATACACCACGTAAAAATGGGGGAAATTCTTCGCATGGTGCCTCATGTTCTCCTGACCCTTTTCCATGCCACTTGTACCGGAAACACCCAATTCTTATCATATTGATTGAATTGGTGCTGCTACCTCAGGCTATCCATTGTCTGCGGATGCACAGTAGTTACGGATATGGAATAAAGTAGATTTGACAAGGAAAACAATGCGGGATCTTAATCTTGTGGCGTGTAACCCGACGGCTAGAGAGGTACTTGCAAGGAAATGGACGGACAAATCGCGGAGTTGTGGTGAATCTCAGGCTGGTGATCGCGTTGAAAGCCGAAGTTCCCACGGCTCAATCGTATCTCAAACCAAGTCTCTGGTGGCACAAAAATCTCTCACTCACAGATGTGGGGGATCCTTCTGTGTCGTCAGTGTTGCCGGCCGGCATTCTCACTAACGGTATGTTGTCTATGGTACAGACAAATGGTTATCTTCACTCTCTACAGATCTCCGGTGCCCGTCGACAGTTCACGACTAATCAAGTTCTTCTGGCTGCTCGTCACAAACAGCCTAAAATCCGTGTTCCTTCCAAAAAAGCACTTGCTGCAAAGACAAGGAGAAAAGCTGCAATAGCCAGCAAACTCGATGAACAAACGGAAAAAATCTCATTAATGGATGCTATCGCGGTTCTTCGCGTAAGCTACAGTTTGCTGTAATTTGTGGATTTGACGCCCGATGAGTAGACCAGGCCGTTGAAGTCGCACATCCCAACTCTGCCTACAGTCTCTTTGTCAAGACAGAGATGAAAAACGGCGTCGCGGTACCGAAAGGACGAGTCAATCTACCGCGAGAAGCCAAACCCATGAGCGAGGACAAGATCTTGGTTTTCGCTGAAGGGAGACAGGCTGAGGAGGCGAAGAAGGCCGGAGCACATATTATTGGGGGCACGGAGCTGATTGATGGAGTTCGTACCATTCATTTTCATTGTTAGTTTTTGCCTGACCGGGCCTCGGCTAGGTAATAAATAACCGCTTTCAAGCCACCACAATTCTTTGTACCACGGCTCTAATTAAGGCTATTACACCAAGACTGGGGCGTGTACTCGGACCTCTGGGTTTAATGCCCTCAGAACGTCGTGGAACTGTCACTGAAGACATTGCTGGATACATTGAGCGCATGAGGGGAACCAGCGAATGGAGAGCTGACAAGGCTGGGAATATCCGTATGCCCATAGCCATGGTACCTCACTCAAGCATCCGGCACGATCATTTCTTCATCATTCATTTTTCAGATGCACTTCCCTGTGGAGGACGTCGTAAAAAATGTCCGTTATTTCATGTCGTCTGTGAAAAGAGTCACGGGCAATACCAAGGATGCTGAGGAAAACCGCAAGACCAAGAACTCGGGAGCAAAACCTGGTAAGTCAACGTTGTACAACAGGTGGGTCTGCTACATGCTAACTACTACGCAGTTACGGTCATAAGTAAAGTGATGCTTAGCTCGAGGCAGGGGCCAGGTTTACGGATATCAGATTATTAGATTAATTACCAGATGTGACTGAGCAAGTGCAACAACAAGCTATTCCATAATGCGAGACCAACATACCGACTGCACCGATTATTCCCGTCTGTCCAAAAGCCGGTCTCTTCTTGATCTCTTCCTCTTCTCCTTGATAGCTTCAGAAAGCGCATCGTAGCTTGCTCTGTCCCTTTTCTTGTCTAACTTGCTTCTTTTACCGATGTCTGCACCTGTATGAGGGATGGTTTCGCCGTCCCGCTTGTTTTTCTGGGGTTGATGACGCTCCTGGGGAGGATTCTTGGGAGGATGGGGAAATATATCACCCCAACCCGATTTCCGAGCATCATAATATGCCTGTTTACCCTGGGACCTAGGAATGGTCATTCGCATGATTTTACCTGCGTTTATTTCATTCAGTATACGATATGAATTCACTTTCAAGCGCTTAGACCTCACCTTCGGCAGTACAGCCGTCGAGGATGATGTGTCCACTTTTCTTGAGAGGAGGAAATACGAGGCGCGGCCAGCTGTAAGCTTCAAGTCTGAGGGCTGCATCCAGGTCGGTTGGAGATTGAGGTTCCAGTGACTCCTCAATGTCAGCGGCCCTTTCGGTGACAGGAGCAGGAGCCTCTGCTGCGGTAATAACAGCTTCATACTCATCATGAAGCTGGAGCTCCTTCACCGAGACTTGCGAAAGTGCATCTTGATCTAGGGCCCGCTTGCCGACGTCACCAGTTCTCCCATAACTCGTAGTAGCGGGGGATGGTCTGGGTCCTCGTCTGATCACTATGTAGGAGTATTCGATATCCTCATGACCCACACCAGAGTGTTTAGTCAAACGAACAAACGAGGGTCGTTGCCAGCGCTGAGTGAAACCACAGACGAGTCGAGAAGAACCCGGATGATGCAAGGGACATGCACCATCATGGGGACACTAATCAGTGTGAAATAGGCTTATTCAAGGAGAAATTGGTTGTGGCACTCACGGGCGCCACCACATGTGAGCCCCGGACAGGCCACTGATCTGCTTCAGCATCTTCAAATTCCTTGCTGCCCATATTCAAAAGGTACTGCCGAGCTTCAGCGATCGCCTCAAAGCCGGCCGTAGTGTTGTGATCGACAAGTACCTTCGAAATGACGCATGATGAGCGCAGTGCTTACAGTCAAACCATTGCCTCACCATTACATGTGCTCCGCTTTCCCACATCTCTTTGACAAGCGCCTTGCGCGCTATAGTTGTTGGTAGAGATGTAAGCATGAACGCTGATAATGCGACTGTGTCTTGGCCTTCCGATCGCCGTATTTTGTCATCGTCTCTGAACGATCTCTGCCAAGAGACGCTTAGGCTGCCCAGGTCGACATCTGGAATCTAATCAAACACAACACTATAGAATTTCCCACTGGCGCTTACTTCGTAACAGCCGTTTTCCGATGGCGACGAGGCCGTCCCGTTTTTCAATTCCTAGATAGGTGGCGATGGTTGAATTTGATTCCTGAATTTGATGTTCTCCGCTGTCAGTTCCCCGAGTGTCAGACTTTTGGAAAGAATACAGAGAGGCCCTGAAAATGGCTCAGAACATGGTCGGTAGAGCGTGACTGAACAAATCAACCAGAGTCCACTCCCAGTTCCTGCTCCCCAGTCAATGATCCGTTCGATCTTCCATGAAGGTCCTAGCCGCCGCTTCAAATGATCGAAGACAGAAAATATGGCAGAATAATGAGCTGGAAGTGCGATAGAAGCAAATGCCGTTCCGTCGCGTTCAGCATGATGTGCTGCTTGGCGCCTCGAACGATACTTGGAGTTGTAATGCGTTTCCCATTCATTTTCCGCCCCTTCCCCTAGATCCTCGTCATGAAAGAGCCGTTTAGCATCGCTATGCAACTGTACTCTGTCGGATTCTCGGGACACAATAAGTCTTCATTGTGGTGTACGAATCATATCCCGCACCAGATATTAGGAGATTGATGGAAGTTTGAAGTTGAGGTGGAAGCACAACGGCTCCAATTTGTTGGCTGCCAAAGAGCGCGGCGGGAGATTTGCGCTGTGAGGAACGATCGGAGATTTCTTCATCAGGTGTGAGGGCACTTTCCTCAACATTTTCGATGGGAAATGCTTCAAGTTCTCTTTGGGGAGGGGGTAAAGGTGTTTTGGTAGTGGTGTGTGATAATGATACGTCGACATCCTTTAAGAGTGCCTGCAAGCTGGGGTCCAGGTCGAGAGGTGGATTCGGGTGACTCGAGAATGGTTGTGACGACAGCAAGAAGGGAGAACCATTGCGACAACGCGAGAAACGAGAGAGAGTTGAGCGCGCAACCAGAAACATAAAACAGAGGTTCAATTGGAAATGCTTACATTATGTAACCACCATCTTTCAGTTCTCCAACAAATGCCAGAAACGCGGTCAAATCGTCCGAACGACCTCAGAGACTCTGGGCGACCGACAAAGAAAGCAAAAATAACAACCGGAGATCCAGAACATGAAGAAGCAATACCCGTGTCATCTAGATCTCCGGCCGTCAACATGTTCGACGACGAGGAGGACGAACAAGCGACACCTCAATCCGCGGAGGTTCGCGCATCTGATTTATATCTTGATACGGTCAGTGAAATGTCCTTCCTGCCCTTTCTTATGTAGGTTCATCATCTTTCAGATTAACCGGGTAATCTTGGACTTTGACTTCGAGAAAGTGTGCTCTGTGTCACTTTCGAATATCAACATATACGGGTGTCTTGTTTGTGGAAAATATTTCCAAGGAAGGGGTCGCAAATCGTATGCTTATGCCCATTCAATCCACGAGGACCACCACGTTTTCATTAATCTCGAGACCACCAAAGTACGGAACGCTTGGCTGCTAATTCTGGACACAGCTAACTCGAATTCAAGGTATACGTGCTACCGGATGGATATCCAGTCTCAGATCCTTCTCTGGAGGATATCTCCTACGTTCTCGCGCCAACTTTTACTCGCAGCGCCGTTACCACCCTTTCTACCCCTACTCATCTGACCAAACCATCCTATGATTTGGCATTCAAGGCTTATCTTCCTGGCTATGTCGGCCTCAACAATATCAAAAGAAACGATCACATGAATGTCGTCATCCACTCTCTTCTACACATTCCACCATTACGCGACTTCCTCCTACTCTCTAACTTTCGTGGCAAAGAGTCCGAATTACTCAAGCGGTTTGCAGGACTGGCGAAGAAACTCTGGAACCCACGCCTATTCAAAAGCCAAGTCAGTCCTCACGAGTTTCTGCAAGAGGTCAACCGAGCGAGCGCAGGAAAATTCCGTTTAGAACAACAAGGAGATCCCACCGAATTTCTGGGATGGTTGCTGAATCGCTTACACAAAGATTTGGGTGGAACCAAAAAGAGAAATTCGAGTACGTCATTCGCTCTTCGTCTGTACCCGGCAATGCTGAGTTCAGTAAGGTATCATTTTCTCGACCTTCCAGGGAGAGTTGCGCGTTGAAACCCAACAGGTTTTCGTCCGACCCGACGCTGGTGAAAACGCGAAACCACGTTTTGATATCGATCGAGGTATGCATTTCTAAGTTGACCATTCATCAGTGGAGTCCCATGCGCGAACAGACATCAAGGCAATTGTGTCACCTTTCCTATTTCTTGCTGTAGATCTTCCGCCACCACCTCTATTTCAGGACTCAATCGAGAAAAACATCATCCCTCAAGTCAGTATACACTCTGTATTATCAAAATATGATGGGCAAACGACTCAAGTACGCAAAGAAAGGTCCCATGTCTCAAGTGCTGACAGCGCTTTAGGAATCCGCTGGGCAACTTCGACGGTTTAAATGCCAGCGTTTACCCAGATATATTATTCTGCACTTCAAGCGGTTTACAAAGAATGCTTTTGTCGAGGAAAAGAATCCCACTATCGTTAACTTTCCTCTCCGAGGACTGGATTTTGGAGAATGTGCGTTGAATTATATCATGGTCCTATTGTTCTAACTGTTTGCATTTAGACATTGATGCAGCTCCCTCCAATTCATCAACCCTATACGATCTGATCGCGAATGTAACTCATGAATCTGTAGCTGGCACGACAAGAGACAAAGAAAATACGGTCTGGAAGGCTCTCCTCCGAGCCGCCGGTGGTGGTGGCGAGAGTGAGAAGTGGTTCATGATTCAGGATTTGATCGTAGAAGATACGAGAAAAGAAATGATTTTCCTTGGAGAAACGGTGTTACAGGTGAGAATGTTAACAGTTTGCAAGAACTATCCTCACTGGGGTTCATAGATCTGGGAAAGGAGAGTAAGTAACTCCGAAGGCAGCGGAGAAAGGGCTCCGGCAATGGATGTTGATAGGCAATGATAATGAAATCTACCTTGCCTCCGACAACTAAAGCTATGTTTGTTGAACATATTCACGATCAGGGGACTTTGATTGGTTAGACCTGTGAAATAATAGGACAAAAACGCAGGTGAAAAGAAAACAAGGGCATCTGTGTGGTTCCGAGGTTGGTGAGGCAAACGTCAGCGGCGCACATGATACTTCACTATTTTGATTCCTCGTGAACGTCGACCGTAGCCCCATCTTTCCTCGTTAGTTCCGAGGGTGCGACATTATCAGTGGATAGCGTTCGCCTTTTATGATCGATTCTTTCCATCAAAATGTCAACTTCATATAGGATTCGTCACCGGTGTACACACGTTTGAGTGTTGACGTCGTCAACAATTAGTGGCTTGAAGATGTAGACTCCAGAGAATACCCCTGAACATGCATCACATAAGTACCGCCTCGGACGTGGCAATAAAGGGATGAAGCACCTGTCGCAGTAGCGACTAGGTATGGAAAGACACGCCGAAGCATAACTCAGATGCTACCAGAGGATCCAGAGGAGTCAACTTGTGACGGCAATAGGCGGAGATCGAAACTATTAAATATTATAGCTCCGTGGCACTCAAGTAAGCGCAATGGTCGCAGTGTTGTGAACTTGAAATCTAGATGCAAGGCACTCCTCTTCTAATTCCGGAATGAACAGAGCATCAAGCTCCTTCAAGTCCCGCGATAATCATTGCCACAATTTGCATTTGGGGATAACTCAAAACGTTTTCAGCAATTTTGTGACCACAAGCTAGCCTGACTATATTGTCGAATCGTGCAAGGTCATCACGAGTTCTCGGAGTAGTAATTAGTTGCCGCCTGTGACTTGTGCCTAAATCCCTGATGTTCGATTCAAGTAATAAAATGATTGTACAGAATGATGCAGTTCTGTCGATGGTAGCTTGTCCTGCTATGCCACTCCACCCAGTGCCTATGCAGATTAATAATGACTGTGCAAATTTCAGGTATTCTCTCACCTCCAAAGCTTGTTTCGCAGCGGCTTGCTTGGCGGTAGCCTTTTGCGGCCCAACGCCAACGCCTTTAACTTCGCCCGAGACTGAGAAGATGGTAAATGTATGCCAGCAAAGAACGGCTTAGATATTTACTCTTGCAGTAGCATGTCCATACGGCCTCACTGGACAGCCCAGTCGAGGTCTCGGTCCAACTTAACAGGTGGGCCTCTCCCCGGCCCTGTAAGTCTGGAAGACGTGTGGTTACAGTTACATTCACGGAGTGTATCGTCTTACAGTTATTCAGGCTGGTAATGGGAGCTGCTGGATGCGAGTGAGATGTAGGGCAGACAAAAGTATGGATGAAAACCCACTGGACATTGGTTGTGTGATTTTTCGCAAGGTGTAAGGGAGGTATTGAGCTGCAAGATAGAGATTTTTATGGCCCTTTTGTACTAGTCGTTGAGAATAAATCAGCCTTTTTTTCCGTACATTCCGTACTTGGTCGGCGGGTGACTTGCGCCCAACTCCCCGATTTCGTGAAACCTGTTTCGAATTATCAGCTGGCCCATTCAGTCAGGGCAATGGCTATCTCTCAGGGATCGCCATCCATCACGGCGCTATGTGATGCAACACAAATTATGAAGGGAAAGTGACAATAAGGCCCTCGAATATGGGTCACTGGCATGAACAACTGACCAGTGGTGTTGTCGATATGCAGGGATCAAACCCTGAAGGAGATTGGCAGCACGAGACATGTAAGCTGGCAAAAGCAGATAACAAGGGAATTTCGGTAGCCGCGGTTAGTGAAGTGTACAATAGGAACCGGTACCGCAAGCAACATTGATACGCGCGCGCGGTTACCACCGCCTCCAACTAATTACAGAATAAACTCATCGGCAGTGTGAGACTAGTTTTACTAACCAAAAACCCCTTTCTTGACGTGACGCTTGATCTGTCGATGATGGGGGTTTGTGCTGCATCTAATACTCACGTTGATTTGTGTCAGATTAGTAGGCTTCATGCCATCTCCTATCCGAGCAACTCAAACGCTATATCGAGAGATTCCACGATTGCTAGACGTGACCATTTTACCGCACGTCGCTGGCTTCGGTCACGAGAGAAGGTGGGGCTCTGCAAGGGATGACGACAAGTTTGCTCCGGGCCGAGATAATCGAGGAATATGATCTCGGGCAAGCATCTAAAGTGGAGATAGTCCGTGAGTTGCGCGTAGCCTTGGCGGTGGAGAGATACGCCATTTGATTTACCATTGAAACCCACTGATCGGGTGATTAGCGGCGAATCTGCAGGCACTTTCTCGAATTGCTCTGGAATATTATAATGATGGCGAGAATAGATACTATGAGTCGATTAATTAAGATACAAGAACCAAAATATGCGCTCCATTCCTGACGATACTCTTCAGGGGTCTTCCTGGCGCAGCGAGGCCAGTGCTGCATTTGCAGCAATATTCATCGCGACGTATTTGCGTAATGCAGTGCCCCTTCCGCGCTCTTCCCCGTCAACTAGTGTAACCATAGAATTAGTGACAAGAATAAGAATTATATTTAAAATTTACTTTTACAGACACATGTCCACGTCGGGGCATCATTTGGGCCGGAGGTAGAATCTTGCCAGCTAAGGGCCGTAAGACGGTCTTTCTTCTGTAGGTCTATAGTAGAAGATGAGTAAAGAAAGCGTCCAACAAAGAGTCGACGCACATGTATTCAGTCCCGAAGTGCCCTCTACTCGAAAACAGGTGAACTCGTATAGCAGAGCAGATAGTCAGGAAGAGCGCACCGTTCACGTCTGCCATCTCTCCACCAAACTAGAGAAGCCATACTCTGTCAAAGTGACCTTTATACGATCAACTTCGCTCCTTTGAACGCTGTACTGACAGTTGTGACGATGTCGGAGAAGTGGCAATATTACTTCGGTTGAGTTCATTCATTAAGAAACATGCAGAAAATGGCATTCATGAACGAGGATGCTGAGTCTCCGTGGTGAGAAAACAAGCGCACGCAGTGTTTGGGACCACTATAGACTCGGAGCAGGCAGCCTAGGATTCACAGGAATCAAGCCGAAAAAAGGTAGCGTGAAGCATGGATATCGTCCAGTATCTTGAGGACACTAGGCGGGGAAGCTGCGGATGTGACCAGCCTCTGCGTAACGTATGTCCACTGAGCTATCCAGAACCAAGAACTTGTCCTGTCATCAACAGGTCGTCAATGGACTTGAACTGCGGGAAGGAGAGCCATAATTCAATGCGCAATGAGGGGCGTGAGTGCCATGAGGGTGCATGATCGGAACTGATCCACTGAAATGCGGCTTGACTTCTATCACTATGCGTTTTCCGAAAGGTCGAGTTCAATAAATGTTTGAAAGTTATAATTAGGTGATGCCAAGTAGTATATTATGTAATAATCAAGGCAAACGCAAACATTGCAATCTATCGGGCGTCTAACTTACTACTCCAGCGTAAAGGAACAAGTTCCAAGGCTGTACAATCGACATTGAGTAGCAGATAGTCGGTAGGTCGGTCATGATACTCACCTCAGAATTAGCCGCGGAATCAGGGGTTCTCTCTGAGTAATAACTGAATAGCTGCTGCAGCTGCCGCTTCTCCGGCCTCTCCTTTGGTTCTTCCCGTGCCTCTGCCGTACTCAATATCGTTCACTAATTTTTTATAGGATTATCACGATGAGTATTCGTTAGATTAGAACAACTGCGCTTACTATAAAAAACCACCGTCCACAAGGGCTCGTTCAACGGCCCAGTTTGCGCCGCATCATACCTATGCCTCGCGCCCCTCCTTGCAACAATTGTGTTCAATTGATTCTTGTATTCTGATAGCACAGCGAATTAGCGACAAAAATATAGAGGATTAATTGTTCCGCACCAGTCATGGAGATTTCGCTTTATGTGATGGTGGATGGATATGCAGACCTTCCGCCATCGAATGGCAGAATTTATACGCCCTTCATGCTGTTGTAGCACCACTGGGAGAAAAAGGAGGATAGTTGTGTTGAATTTCACAACGTATCGCACCGGGCGCACCGGGCGCCAGCGAGACCGAAAGAGACAGTCGGGGGCTAGCCATAATACAAGGAACATTCAATCCCATTACCGAGTTTGCCGTTGAAGAAATTGCCGACATACACGGTCCCCGATCCCAAGAGACTGAGACCGTTATTGGTGCACACCATTGGAGATAATAATTGAACAACGATTCGAGATAAATCCGTATCCGAGAGAGGGGAAGCGCATAACGAATATTCAGGACCCCGCCGTGGGTATATATTATGTAAATGGCGCATCGGACGGTGACTGCATGAGAGTCAAGGGGGAAACCATCCCCATGAGAATGGAGGGGAGCATCGAATAGATGCAGACTCCACTGACCAGTTCATCCCTGAAACACCTACCTGGGAGAGGTGTATTCGAGTCCATGCGGTTGGAACTGATTCCTTCATTTCAGTAGTCTTATTCTCTCGGGATTTGAGTAGGAGAAAGCCCGGTTTGATGGCGCCTGAGCGAACAAGCGCCAACGAACAACGACTAACCAAAATAGGCTTAAAAGCCTCAAAGCTCAAAGGGCGAGGACGATGTCAGCAAAGAGAAGAATGATAAGTGTAAATATCCTATACAAACCTTTCATTTATGATCAAAGCTGTATATGCCCGGGCAGTGTCAGGGTCCAAAGTTGGGAGAAGTCACACGTGGGTGCATGGGAGAGCTTACTGTGATGGCTGGAACTGCAATAAGCAGGTATCCTTGGACCGGTATCGAAATTACCGCAGCGAGCTGCTGCAGAGCCCGCAGCCACAGCCACGAGAAAATGTAACCCTGATCATCTATACAGCTCTCAGGCTAGACGCAAAGTTCACACATCCATCATTTCCGTCGTAGACACACGAAATCAATTCATGATCGTTGTGTAGAATTGAATTGCACGATGACTCCGTACACGAAAGACCTGTCTTCCTGATCACATCGATGCGCAGACAGGAGGACAGCCTGATACGTGAGCTTATTATTGTGGCGGGTCCTGACGTAATTGACCTGCATTCCTCGCCCTTTCCGTAGACCATGGGAGTATCTCATTGTGTGACTGCGCAGGTACGGGAAATGTATCAGTTCCGAAAAGAGCTGAGAAGCGGAAATACTTGCCTCATTTAGTGAGAAGTATAAATGGTAAGTTGAAGCGATATCTATGTTGCAGATCAGATGTCTAGCCAAGGAGCCTCGGCAGAAGTAGCTTGGTTTCTCAGCTTCTCGGACGAGAATACGGAGGTAGAAAAATGGAGCCAAAGGACAGGAACGTTCCCCCGGATATGAAGTAAACCTCATTCAAAACAAAGCGAAGATCACGATGGTAAAGTCAGTAGACGGAGATTGACGCTGATCCCTTGTTTTGATGACGGGAGAAACCTCTGACAGGATAGACGGAAAACCCGCGATTAATGTGAATGGCTAAGATGACGAATGGGGTGCAAACACACCACTGGCTATACACAGATAGTAAATGTCCGTTTTCACTGGAATGGTTGTTTCCACAATCTGCCAGCCGATCAGCTTATTAGAGAGATATTTTTTGGATACCTGGGGATCAACATAACCAGAAGGAGATGATACGAAGTCTAGCGGGAAGATAGTCGTCGCCTATCTCATTGAAGTCACTAGCCGAATCCACAAAGTTTCTGGTTAATGGTGACAGAACTTGCGAAGTTCATCCAAGCCTCCCCACGAACGCCATCCGTTTATTATATCAATGAAAAGACGGCTGCTCCTGCTCTGAAGACTACTTGCGAATACGAGAACGAGAGAGCGGCACAGTGTGGCTGCGAAAGATCATTCAAAGCGGGTCACACAAGTCCACAAGTCCAAGATGCAGATCCAAATCAACGGTTGTGATAGGAAGCCAGGGGTGAAAACAAGATGGATAAACACGAGAAATCATGCGCGTTTCATCGATCCACTTGCCAGTGAGAGAGTTGGTGAGTACGGAACATCAAGTGGACGACAACTGTTAAGCTGTCTGGTTCATTGATCCTTACACCACAAGGCCACACAATCATTACTTCCATCGCATTCCCGATTTAAAAAAGACAGATTGTGTGGTTGGAGCCACCATTGTTGCCTGATCTCATTGGAGATATGACTAGTGGCAGAGCAGTAACATTTTGGATGATGGCAGTAAGTGGTGGATAGGCGTATCAGCCGTCAAGGCGATGAAAGGACAAAGTCCTTGAGCAGGGGACTAGATCGGAGTTATGTAATTCGGCAGTCATCAGAGGTCGGAACACTGGTCGTCCACACCTGTCAGTCTGTTCACACAAGCCCTCAATTCTTTCCCACTCTCCGTCACCGCCATCTCCTCGTCTCCCAGACCCTTTCTCCGCCCCGTTGTCACGTACAAAGCTGCACCTCGTCTTCTGTTAGCCCTTCCTTGCATTATTCCCCAACCGCTGTCCTTTTCTGAATCGCTTGCGCCATATCAGTTCACGTTGGAGCTGTAAATTCAATATGTCTCAAACTCAAAGTGATATCCAGGAGAGAATCGCGGCCGCACGCAGAGAGGCCGAGAGTTTGAAGGAAAAGATCCGTGCAAAGAAGGAGTCATCTGCAGACACCAGCTGTATGTCTACATTTTTACATTGTCCCTTCCAAGCTCTGATCGTGTCTCAGTGCGTGCAATGGCCGTAGAGGTCGACGCTCTTCCTAGAATTGTCATGCGTCCACGGCGCGCTTTGCGAGGACATCTTGCCAAGATTTATGCTATGCACTGGGCAGCCGACAGAAGACATCTCGTCTCTGCCTCGCAAGATGGCAAACTGATAGTTTGGGACGCTTACACCACGAACAAAGTTCACGCTATACCCTTGCGATCTAGCTGGGTCATGACCTGCGCTTATTCTCCATCCGGCAATTTTGTCGCCTGCGGTGGCCTCGACAATATTTGTTCCATCTACAACCTGAATAACAAGGACGGCACAAGTGCTAGGGGCGCTCGCGAGTTGAGCGCACATTCCGGTTATCTCAGCTGCTGTCGATTTATCAACGATCGACAAATCGTCACCAGCTCTGGCGATATGACTTGCATGCTGTGGGATATTGAAGCTGGTGTAAGAGTGGTTGAATTTAGTGATCATACTGGCGATGTGATGAGGTATGTCCCCATGCTCACAAATTAGTTGAATCTAGTTTATGAACACAATTGTTTCTCAGTCTATCCCTTGGCCCTAACCAGAACATCTTTGTATCTGGCGCTTGTGACGCAACAGCGAAGCTCTGGGATATCAGGAGCGGCAGAGCCACACAAACGTTTACTGGCCACGAATCAGATATCAATGCAGTGCAGTATGTGGATCGTCACACGATTATGTGTCACATCCATTTAATAGTATTTTTTGTAGATTTTTCCCCAACGGCGACGCCTTCGCCACAGGATCGGATGATGCTTCGTGCCGTTTATTCGATATCCGTGCTGATCGAGAATTGAACGCGTTTACACACGACAACATCCTCTGCGGTATCACATCTGTGGCATTCTCGATTTCGGGCCGTATCCTTTTCGGCGGTTATGATGACTGGACCTGCAACGTTTGGGACACGCTAAAAGGGGAGCGTGTAGGTGTTCTGACTGGTCATGAAAATAGAGTCAGTTGTCTGGGCGTTAGCACAGACGGAATGGCACTTTGCACGGGCAGTTGGGACAGCACCCTTAGAGTCGGTCCCTCGCTTTTGTGAGATTATGTTTTTGCTGATTTAGAACATCACAGGTCTGGGCATGACTGAAATTGACTATCGGAGTTTGGTTCATCGCCTGTCTATACACCTTACTCCCCATTGCCTCAGCCTCGTGCTTCTCGCGAAAAACAGCTTGGCTTGTACTTACTTCATCCACTTTCCAACGCATATCATCTGACATCACTCTATTACTCACCCGCGCACATGAACGCCTCGAGTCAGTCTTTACTGTTATGCTATCGCATTTTCAACTTTGCACCATACTTTTTGTGGCTTTCCACCCACCCTCTCTGCTACTTATATTTTGCTCTTTCGTCGTCTCCTAGTTCAGGCTCCAGTATTTCGTATTTAGTGGCAATTTTTATCTCGTTAACCTGGGGTTGTCAAAAGTATGAGGCGTGTCAAACACATATCATCAAACTACAAGTGGGACTGATCACGGTGAATGCCAACCAACTTTTAAGTCATACCATCTACGATCTTATCCTTCACACCGCATGGCGGACGAAGACCGTGCTGCTAAGGCAGCACGAGCGAAAGCTCTGGTAATAGTACATTTAATGACGCTGATAGTCACCTGCTGAGTATACATATTTATGTGCAGATGAAGAAACGACAGCGGGAGAAGGTTGGGGGTGTCCCTTCCGCAGCATCAACTTCGAATGTCGCGTCACCTATAACCCCTGTGAGAACATTCGCTCCAGCGCCATCAGAGCCTGTGGAAGAGGACAAACGAGGTTTGGGTGACGTGTAGGTACATCTTCATATTACGAGGTTGCGGAAAATTCAGCTGACTGATCGGGGACTCGTGAAACGTTCAATATCGTGTAGGTTCACCAAAGATGATTCGGACACCTCTTGGTTGGCCTCGTTGTCCAGAGCCTCTTCGCCTCCACCATCCATAAAGCGTGTCACCTCGCCGCAGGTTCCGTCTGGCTCTACGGCGCCTATCGTAGTACCCTCGGCTCGTTCATCTTTAACTGCTCAGCCGCCGGAAACGCTGCGAGATCAGGTCACTACGATTCACTCGGAAAACGCGTCTTTAAAGGAGGAAGTGAAACGTTTGCAGGCTTTGGAATTGAGTAAGTCTAATAACGTACCTGGCAACGTGCTATTGACGGTGTTTCATAATAGACGTACAGCGAACGGAGGCTTTGCTCAAAGAGCAACGTGCTCATTCTCAGACACTCGGCGAGCAACTTGACCAGCTGGAACTTGAGAAGGAGTTTTCATTGCAGAATGAACGACAAACAATATCGTTACTTGTATCCGAGAAATCTTCTCTCACTGCTGAGCTCGAGAGACTTGAAGGCGTGGAAGCCCGTAAGTCTCTCAAGGTCTATGGTCTCACGGTTTCTGATATACAGCAGAAGCCCACGCCACCGAGGACTCTCTTGCAAGGGAGCGTCAAAATTCAAGAAATCTTGACGAACATGTTCATCGACTACAAAGTGAAGTACAAGAAGCTACGATGCGTGCACAAGCATCGCAGACAAAGGAGAAGGAGTTGACTGACAGATGTCGAGAGCAGGTTTGTCGACTTTCGGACAGCTGCTTCGTCTAATCTGATTGATTCCTTGATAGGAACGCGAATTGCAACTTACGACTTCTTCGATGAATACCTTGAAGCAAGAAGCTGAGCAGCATCAACGTCGTGTACACGAGCTGGAGGAGCAGATCCAGAGCGATGACCGAGTGGATCGGCTAGAGCACTCCCTCAGAAATACCCAAGACCGTGCTGATGAGCTTGAATTCCAGCTGTTGAAAATCAAACAGGCAAGTTCTTGAAGATACATTCATTAACATAACTAACATCATGTCCTTAGGCTCATACTACTCTCAAGGTCGAGCGTGATGAGATTGATTCTCAGCGCCGCATTCACTTCAACAATGAGACAGAATCTCGGGCCAAACACTCGGAATTGCAAAGTGTACACACCGCAATACTCCAGCAGCTTGCTTCTGCTGTGTCTGACAAGGATAACCTCGCGGCTGAAAAGTCTGAAATGCGGGCGCAAATTGGCTCCTCCACCAAGCTTGTCACAGAGCTTCAAGGAAAGCTAACACAGGCCGTCGCTGACCTGGCAGCAAATAATCGCCAATTGCAGCATGCTCAGAGCGAGCTCAAAAGTGCAACCCGGCGTGCTGAAGATGCGGAACAAACTCAGAAGGACCTTCAAGCCGAAGGCACTAATCTCATGCGGTCACTGGATGAAATGCGTTCAAAATTCGTGGAACTGACTGGGGTAAAGTCGGAACAGGCGGAGAGAATTGACGGCCTAGAGCATACTGTACGAGGACGTGATGCTACTATTGCCGAGCTCGAAGCCACGTTGGAGGAGGTTCTGGATGCAAAGGAGCAAGTTGAGAAACGATCCCAGGAGCTTTTTGAGCGGCATGAAAAGGAACGTTTGCTTGTGCAATCTGATTCGTCAGAGTTACACAAAGCCTATGTGGAGCTCCAGAATGAACTTGACGCAGCAACCGCGAGTTTGCATAATCTTGAAGCAGAACGGTCGAATCATCATCAAGAAGCTGCTCGTCGTCTCGAAGAGATAGAGCGCCTCGATTCTTCGTCTCGAGCTCAGTTTGAGGAGCTTTCTGTGGTGCGAAAAGAACTGAATGCCAGGCGCAATGCCCAGGTCAGTCGCACTCTGTCTGAAATGGCTAGTGATAACACATACCGGTTCTAGGACGAAGAAGAAGATTTCCTAAATCGTGCTCAAAATGAGATCGAATCCCTCCGTGCTGATCTGACCGCGCGGGACGAGGAGGTTGAACATTTACGGGAAGCGGTGTCCTCCCCGCGGAAGCCGCATAATGATGATGGCCCTCCTTCACTGGACGCAGAGTTGCTCAGTTCTCTCAGGCAACAACATGCCCTCGACTTATCCGCTGCTCAATCCCAAATTCGTGCTCTGGAAAATTCAGTATTCGACGCCGATGCACGCTCTCATGCCTTGCAAAAGCAAGTAGCTGCGTTGGAAGACCAGCTGGCGCACTCACGGTCGCGGCCTCCCTCTAGACTAGGGCAGAGATCATTTTCTCCCAGCCAGTTCCGACCCTCTAGCCGTGCTGGAAGTCAATCCGATTTGCGCCGCTCGTCGTTTGGTTCACATCGGCCTACCAAGAGTGGCCTTGCTCCTCTTTCGCGGTCCATTTTCGACCAGAACATGTCTGCTGAAACACGGCATAAGCGACTAGTCAGCCTGAGCATGCTCAAGGCCCGTATCGACAGCGAGGTAGAAGTCACCTCCCGTTCTCGCCCCTCTTCTCGGGCTTCTTCAGTACGCGCACTCTCCCCTGTCCTGTCGCTTCCTGGCTCCAATCCTCCGCTGGGCTCACCTCAACCACATACTCACCCACATACAGATCATCCGGTGCACCGGCCGCAATTCTTGGATGATTCTCACGTTTTCTGGTGTCATGCATGCACTGGAGATCTGGTCATTTTATGAAGGAGAGGGAAGGAAATATTGTCTCTCGAGATATTGGAGTACACATGCTATCTGGATATTGTTACATACAAAACGAAAGATCGTTAGACTGCCATCATGATATCATTAAGATGTGTGAAAATGAATGAGGTGCGAGATATACTAAATAACGAAAGATCAGAAAAGGCCCTCTCGTCTAGTCTTGAGGTTTCTCAGGCGAGCCAATAGTTCCTATCGCGACGTCAGGAACTGGCGCTGCCAGGATCACAGTTTGGGCACCAACCTCGGCTTCATCAGGATTCAAAGTTCCACGCCTTCGTTCAAGTTCCAGGCCGCTTTCAATACTTTCAAGGACATCGGAGATCAATTCCCGGTAATCTACGCCAAAGAATTGAGTGAGCTTCGTCGCCCTGCGGCGGCGTGCTTGAAAATCCATGACCTCAGGCCGTGGAGTAGTTATACAGTATTCATCGACGAGGGAGAGGGAGGACGTGTTGGTAGGAAGAGAGCGTCGACGTTCCGACCTTATCGACGAAGCAGATGACAGTCGACGTTCACTTGCTCTTGAGAAGTCCTGAAGACGGGGAGAGATTGCCATCTCGCTGTAATTAAGGTATTCATGAAGTTCCGCGAGCCCTTCTTTATCATCCTTGACGGAGAGAACACCAAGATTAGCATTATGCGTTGGGTAAATGGAAGCAATGAGCTCACCCGGTCAATTATGTCATTGAGTGAATTCAGGGAATGTTGAAAATGGGAATATACATTTGAATGCTTCCTTTGATCTGTAGGGGAACCATCAAGATCCGAGTGTCCTTTGGGTAGCAACTGTTTATTCGATTCAGATGTTCCAGGTCTATCGTTGGTCTTATATTTTGGCTTCATGTACGATGTCCGATTGGGATTGCGCTGAGATGTGATGGTATAATTTTCCCCTAGAGTACTTGTCCAAGCCTGTCCTTTGTGGTTTGCAATGACACCGCCCACTGATGGAGAAGGTGAACGGCGAGTATGAAATAGAGTTTGCGGGGGGGCAACTCCGAACACCTGTGGAAATTTGATGAGATGTAGAAATAAAGAACGACAACAAATGATACGGACCTTCTCCATCTTTTGAGCCCTCCGTACGTTGATAGCCTTTTCTTTGTCGTTGAGATCCTCCTTGAGTCTGTCAAGGTCATCTGACCAAGTCGAGGGGAAGACTGCCGCCGAACTACTCCGTCTACGTCTTATCCACAATTTTCGAGATATATCCTCGTGAGCGCTCACTGGTTTATCTGGAGGTAGCGACAACTCCGGGTCATCAAATCCAAGGATAAGTCCAGCAGGGACTCGAGAACCAAGGAATCGATGCAACTTGACAAGTTTTGCGCGTTTTCTCCTTCGTTCTTCCTCGACCTGCTCCTCCGGAGACATATTTTCAAAGAGAGATTGAGAGGAAGGTGAAGATGGCAAGCTTGTCACAGTCTTGGTTGTGATATCAAACGAGGCCGAACCAAGATCATCTGATAAATCAATAAAAGATGTCGGAGCTCGTGTAAGCTGGTCATTTGATGTTGTATTGCGGTTGACAGATATAACTGAGCTCTCCCCAGGAGTGTGTATAACCGAAAAGTCATCCGGGATCATGGGAATCGAATGCCGTCGACCACTGCCCACTGCCGCCGGCCTTGTGGACGTCAGATTCCGATCAAGATGATTCGACATGGATAGCGATCCACGTAGATGTCTCGTTAAAGGAAGTGTACTGGTAGGATGCGTGACGTCAGGACCGGGTGACTGACCGAAGACTCGTGCAAGCTTCTGGTTTCTCTTGATGAGTTCCAACCGCTCGTCTAGGTCGAGAAAATTTGTGGTGGGGGGTACTGATTGGTCTGGATCATACATGCGCAGTTGAGGGGATGTTTTAATGGTTGAACGATTGAAAGAGGGTTTGGGCACAGTTGGAAGGGGTGGTTTGGGCGAGGCGGGACGTGTGGAGGGTTGCGAGTGTGATCGAAGATTATCTGGGTGCATGTAATCATTTGGCGAGGAAAATTCAATGAACGATATGTGGTCACTGTCGACGGATGGAGGGGAAGTGAGTGGAATTGGGTGACCGTCTGCGGACTGGTACATTGAACGAGAATGTGAATGTGAGGAGTGTACTGGGTATATTGTACTGGATATACTTATACGCGGCTCAATAGTCGAGGTTGGGCCATTCGTTGTTTCGGACGACAACGAGTCCCAAGACGACCGCGACGACGACGACACAACATGGGAAAGCATGGCACGTCGTCGGAAAACATTGTCGGCGTCTGCAGATAGCCAGCCATCGATCCTATCTTCATCCTGTCGTCGAATGTCCAGCACCGTCTCCTCGTTGACTTGTTCCATATTGCGCTGCCTGTCAGTGTCACCTGAAAACCACCTGTCAACGGCTACCCCAACGCCGCAAACCAGATGACATACCGCTCGCAAGTCTTGAGAGCTTCCCCTTGATACGCAATGAACGATCACCGAGTTTCGCCGAAGTCTGTCTAGACCTCTGGGTTAGGGGAGCGTTTGAGACGTCGTTCAGTTCTATCTCTGGCGAAGGAATATCCGAGAAAATTCCAAACGTATGCTTGATATTGAAGAACTTGTCGATGCGAGGCTTCGAAGACAAAGTTGGAGAACTATTGGCGGATGAATTCAGAGATGGCCGAGGCTCGTTGAGTGCCCTCTCATCGCCGCTGGATTTGCTGCGTTGGTGGGCCCTGCCAGTGCGCCGCTTGCGGCCATCAGCCGAATTCGACTTGTCACGAGGATCCGTGTTTATCGCTTCCACCCCCGTTTCTGCTTCGTTGACGACCCTCAGATCTTCATTCCCTAATTGGAGTATGTCCTCCAGAGCAGGCGGCGAGTTGATGTATGGGTTCGACTCGAGCGGTCCAAGTAGAGTTGGAGTGGAAGGGAGGGAGGCCGTGATACCGGAGAACGAGAAGATCTTTGTCAAGGCGTCTGTTTGGGGTGAGGACGGCGACTGTGGTTTCGTACGTTTTCTGGGAGGCGGGGGTAAACCACCAGGGGAGCTCGGGATCTGTGGCGAGCACTGTGACGAACCCCCCACTAACGAATCTACCGACGACTGGTTCGGGATGCCGCGCATTCGTTCTTCATACTCCAGCAATGCCTCTAGGTCGGGGGAGATAATGAGGGACTGTGCTATACCACGGCTCTTCTGTCCTGCTGTCGTACGATCCGCACCCTCTAACTGTCGACCTCGACCTCGATTATCCATGGCCAGAACTTTCTCAACTCCTAAGGTCGTTGGGAATCGCTGTCCCCGTCGAGAAGAGCTTCGTCGGGGGAAGCACCCTCCCGTTTCGTTGGCAGTCAAATATGAAAGAAAATGTTATAGCCGCCGGTCCGAAGCACACGTAGCCAGAGCCGCTGTTGGTTGTCCGTTGTCTCGTGTATGATATAAGGGCTGAACCGTCTGTGTGTCAAAGCTTAAGTCTTAAGCAAATCATCGCGCTCAAGTTGGCTGGAGCCCTAGCATCGCCTCGTAACGCCGTACGAGTTCCCGCCCCTGTTAGCCACAGTGCTCTTGACCTTGATTTGTTCTCGCCCGCGGCCGAGCGAGCCAATCGGATCGCATCCTTTTCTTGTGTGGAATAATTGCGTCAACGGTTTTCATGACAACAGGTACGGAAGGGTATACTCATGAAACTGCCGGCAAGTGCCACCCAGTATCATCATTTCAACTGACAGTGACATTCCCAATCACGCTCGATCGTTTGCCAGGCTTGCCTTGAGGCATGTATACAAAGATATACGTATCTGGAGTTTCATGGGGGCTATATATCGGTCCCGCAGAATACGGATGCTTAAAATGGATAGTTATGATACAGTACACAGTGAATGAGTGGAATGACGTGTATGCGATGTACCAGCCTGAGAGATGTAACCATGCAGATAGAGAATAATTAACCCTAAGTTGGTATGCGACGAGGAGGCAGCGGCGGCCCAGGATTAGCGATGGAGATAGATTTTGCGCTGGTGGGAGAATGATCCGAATCAACCAAGTCTGACGCACCAGCAGACACCAGGTGGTCTACGTTGACATTTGATGAGACGATACCGTTCTCGAAAGACGCTCGCTGGCGTTCATCTTTGTTCACAATCGACTTGAGTGACTGCGAAGCAGAAGATTCGGTCGATGAGTTAGAAGACGTTTCCAGTGGTGGACGAGATACCGCCACAGGAGTCGATCGTGGGGGTAGTGGGGGAGGCACAGGACGAGGCGGTACATGTGGGGGAGAATTAGCGCTGGGTGTGGGGAAAAGTACTGCCATGTCCCTATCTCGTTCCCCGGAATCAGCATCCGTGTTTTGGGACGGATCTTGTGACTGATGCATTGGTAGCACAACTCGCTCTTGGCCCGACAATGGCGGGCTCTTCCACAATCTATAGACGGAGGATTTGCCTTCTTGTTGAGGCTGGGGTGCGCTATATCCCATTGACATAATCTCTCCACGGTGGCTAGCATGAATGCCAGGTATGGTCATTGTCTTTGCTTGGGGCTGCACAACATGTATCGGCGGTTGGACAGACTCGAGGCCATCTTGCGCATCCGATTCGAGGGGGGAGCGAGATGGTCCAGGAGACGATCTTCGAGAGGTACTGGACGTTTCGCCCGCGGATAAGTGTCCTGACGACGATGCCGAGGAATATGACTTGGCCATGCTTTCTGGTAACGACGACGGCTTGGATTCATGTGGTGGCGGTTCCACAGAACTGCCGTCCGCAACATTATCTGGAGGTGGTCTGGGTATGGGAATAGGCGAGGGTGATCTGCTATGAATATTCTTATCCTTACCCTTCCTCTCTGCTACAGCAGCCCGCACTTCAGCATAGCTAGCCCTTGTATTATGAGCTACGCTGGAGTGACTGTCTGGTTGCAATCGAGACCCAATCAATGAAGTGATTGACCCATGATCCGAGGCACCAGCGGACGTAGATGATTTACTACTACTTGAATCCTTGCGCAAGTTGGCCCAGTTCACTCCCCATTTCCGCATAGCCTCCTTAGCAGTGTTACTGAGTGCTTGCTTATCCCCCGCGCGAGATTTAAGTGTAGATAGAAAAGAATTAGGACTTGAAGGAGTGCTGGTATTACTGGAGCTCTTGCTCAGAGTGGATGTTGCGGTGTTAGAAGGACTGTCGGAGGAGTCAATGGATTCTGACATGCCATGCTCCCTTTTCGATGAATGCGACGATGACGACCGTTGCGCAGACCGTGGTGAAAGATGCGTGTTCTGATATGGGTCGTCTATTTCCTGGCCAGGAGTTACAGGAAGTGTGGTCTCGACTACATGAGGAGCAGAGTGAGATTTAGGTGCGTTTGCGGCTGCCTTAGCTAATTCTGGAGCTCGTCCACGCAGTTCGTCGGAATCGGCCACTCCTTCGACGTCAGAATCTTGTCCGAGTGAGGGGGGGCGATTTTCATTGCGGACGCTGGAAAACCACGACGGCCGCCGATTGCTGACACGGGGTGGCACTGGTGAGTCTTGAACTGTTACGTCTGCGGCTGCACCGCTTGGAAGTGGAGATAAAGATAGTTTTGGGTCGGCTGGGAGATCCTCAGCGGATTTTGAACGTGGTTGTGGAGATGACTCCGGTGCTGGTGTCGACGAGGGTTCCGAGGAAACAACAGGAGCCGTAGACTGAGAGTCATAAGGAGTTTGTTCCGGAACCAGTGAAGGCATTTTCTGGCGACGAGAAGCATCATGCCATATACCACCGCGATGTTCATACGGCTGGCTGTCAAAGAACGCGATGTCATCCATGTTGGGCATCACCACTGATTCTTGTATCTAATGATGAATAAGTTACTTATCTTTTCACGTCGGGGCAGAAGCGACACTCACGATTTCTTTCACTCTAGATTCCATTGTTCCCAGAATCATGCCCCATGTGATCTGGCGATCACTGACGATTGGCTCGACGGCGAGCACCATCCGAGGGGTTTGAGTAAAGGCATACCAGATACGATTGCTAGGTGGGCGCTTTACTTTGATCAGAAGATTGCCCTCCAACTCCTTCAACACGGCAGCGAGGACCAACTTGACAGTGTACGACTTAAACGTACCAATGCTGATGAGAGCGGTGGCCTCGATAGTGATACGAAATTCGCCCTTATAGTGCAGGTGAACCTCAAGAGATGCGTCGCCTTCTTTTGTGAGCTCCTTTAGCATTGGTTTGCTAAAAGTAGGCGAGTTATTCCCAACGGAGACCTCAGTGACGACGATGTCGGTCAGAAACGCCGGGCGTTTGACCTTTGATAGCTTCTTCATCAAACGACCAATGATATACTCCTCCAATTTGTGAGTACGATAATAGCTGAAGAAGATGCGACCAAGTAAAGCGTTAAGCCAGCGCATGGGAATGACGTCCGGTTGTTCATCCAATGTAGTCACAAGGTGGTTCATATCGGCGGCTCGGAAAACGGCCTGGAGTGGTGCAAGGGTAGGCGATTTTGTGGGATGATCTGATGCGTGTAGGAGTGCCAGATACCAATCCTCCATCTCTATGACAGAACGAACGAAGATGAACCATGGGGTAGAGGGGTTGAAAGCTTCCTCCCTGGCTGCTTCTTTGGCCTCCAACGATCTCTCCCGTTCCGCCTCCCGCTTCTTCTCACTTCCTCCTGCTTGTTCCACCTTGGCTTCTATATCCTCGTTATCCAGCTTCATCTCTTTCGTCACACTAGGCAGATATTTATCCGTCTCAGGAACCTTGGGCTTGAGACAAATCGCATTCCGCTTGGTGAACAGTTCCCCATCCAGAAGGCCCTCTGGACATATCACCACGTCGTGGCCACCTAACTCAATGGCCGCCTCGCATTCCGTCATCTCTTCATCTTCATAGAGATAAAGGACCTTTCCCTTCAGAACGACGTACCACATATCTTTCGGTCTCGATCTCTTGGGATCCTTCGACCTTGCGTCCAGGAAAGAACGGACCATTGTGACATAACTGCCATCGAAATTTGTCTCCTCGAAAGTGCGACGCATAGTGAGCCACCCCTTTCTTGTACGCGGGACATCATCCGTCTCAATTGCTGGGGTTGGTGGCACCTCTGGCTCTACTGGTGCCTCTACAGCCGGATCTTCCACTTCCCGCTTCTCTTTTTGGGGTTTTGCCGAATGGACATTCTCAATGGGGACAGAGGTGTGAATGGTGTAGAATACTGCAGCAATAACCACCAGAGGGATGAAGGTGATGCCGCCGAGGACGTACGCATAGAATAATGCTTTGATGGTCATGAACCAAAGCTCTTTGAGCGATGAGGATGACACGCCCTAGAAGATGGAGGGAGCACCACTAAAACAATGACGATGATCGAAACCATGCACCCACGTGTCATCAATTTAGCTACATACACAACTAACAAATACAACATATTATAAATTACATGTTATCTGGTACATGTGCGCCTTGACCTCCTGATAACCAAAGCCCTTGAAAACAGTCCTCTTGTTCCTTGCTCCTCCAATGAGGGTAGAGCGGCATGCCAATGGCCATCCTGCCATCTCCATTTTTTACTCACAGATAATGTATACGGCGTTGAAACTGTTAACGGAGGGAACATTTGGTTGAAGACAGGGTGTCTTGGAACCGTAAGTCGATTGCCAAATGCGCAATTTTGGAGGGGAACGTGACAAGAAGTTTCAGGTTCCTGAGGACCGCACGGAGTGACGACTATCGTCGGCACCGATAGGTTAAAACATCGTGAAGGGAAATCCTCCTTTTTGGTTGACACAGATGATAAACATGCAATACAGCTGTGGTAGTTTGGTGTACATACCGTGCGTAGCGAACGCCGCCGTATGCGGTGTGGGGGTGACTCATTCCGTAAATAGGGTTCGGGCTCAACATAACTTGATCCCAAATTCATAGGACACGAACCGTCGTCATCATCCTGAAGCACAAAAATGTCAACTTATAGGGTTACAGACCCAGAGTGTGGCAGAATTACGGCGGTCTCCTCGAGGGTTTCAGAGTCCCATATTGGCTCCAGGTCTGACAAAACCCGTACCACGTTCTTGAAGTCATTACTAAGCATATTTTGCAGAGTCCAACACATAGGAGTAATTGTTGCACTGCAGTTAACCACTCGTTGCCATGCATTGTTCGGAAAAGGGGAAACCAGGTTCCGAAAAGCGTCAAGATCAATAACCTGGAGATTCTTGTAAGCACGCCACTCTTTGCACAGCATGGGAACCATACCAAGACATCCTGCTCGTCCGTGGATGAAGCACACGCAGCGGTTTCGACTCCAACATCCAACAATGGCCAAGCCCCCCTTGTCAACCGCCTTAACATTTTGTACCGAAAATTGCAGGGACGTAGTGCCGGTGGGAGTAGTTGTCAACCAGGAAAAGAAGGAGAAGGGTATGAGGGAGGTGCAACCCAGGTTAACATGGGATTGAACGGAGTGAGCACGGAAGCTGATCCTGTTCCGGCTCCGGAAGAGTCAGTTCCGAATGTCGTCTGTTTGCCACTGCTAGGCTTTGTTTGGTTCAAACTTGAGGCCGCGGCACTGAGTTCTGGTACTTACGCACTTGGGGAATTCGTAAATCCTTCCCTGGACTCCTCATCATGCCTCAAGGTACCTCTCGCATTGTGGAGTGGGTCACGGAGCTTGGACCACCTATGTCATGTTCCATACTTAATGAGTGGAAAACTACAGGCTTGCCTACGCCGACATTAATCTCACCTCAAATTCTCGTGTACTTTCACTACGTCAATACTGTTGGTACGTCAACCGATCGCCAATGTTAATCCAGAAATATGTATCGGATTCTCGCGTCCGGTCAAGTGCATATTTTAACGCCAGCATGACAAAGACAAAAGATTCATCATATGCATGTAGCGTTCATGTTGGATTTTTCCGTTATACATGGAGATGGTGGAACTGTTGTAAAAGGACGCTGCTTGATAATAATAACGTGAAGAAAAGGTGTCCACTAAAAATGAAGGAATTTCATGAGAATGAGCGTCCGCGCGAAGACATAGCAAACACTACTAGGGTAAAGAAGAAAAAAATTCGCACAGAGCGTGCCAAGTTAATTCGGGACAGCATGAGCATTGTTCGTGGCTTCCAGGGTCTGGCTGGTGGTCCACTCCCTGAATTGAGTGGTGGTGAGGTAAGGAGTTGGGAGATGAGCCTTTGTTTCAATGGCTACAAGATCCTCAGTGAACGCGGGTTCGAGTAAAAGCAGAGAATTGTGAGGGCCAGCGTCGCAAACGTCAGAGGAAGGGACATCCATCCCACGATGAGAGCAGCAATGGTATGAAAGATGGCTAGGCATTGAGTTTGCATAAGCGACACGCTCGGCGATTTAGGCGGCATGGGATGCGGGAGAGACCGGATTAGATGTCGCGATCGTGGGACCTCTTTGGAGATTTGCAAGTCCCTGTCGCAAAAACCGAGATCCCTTCTGGCCTGATACAAGATCTGACGAGCTGTGTTATCGTCATCCCCCATCGCAATCTCCTCATCAGTTCTGTCCGGGAACGCCGCAATGACAACGGAATCCGTATCCCCACCAAAATACGATCTAGATCCCGCTGCTGGGTTACGAAAAATATAACACCTATGTTCACGTAACACCTGTTCCACGACATCCCAAATGCCAAAGGGATGTCTCTGGTATGACCGGTGTTGCTTGAGACGCGACGACTCTAGGGTAAGGTGGAATTCAAGCCAGTCCATAGCAGTGGCGAACTGTTGCGGATCTGGGTGGGTCTGGGTATACTCTGGGTAATCGAAAATCCCAGAACGAGGTGCGTTGTGCTTGATCCCTAGGCAATTGCAGGCTCCTGTAAAGTGCTCCCACTGCCAAATATCCGGACCGTACACAAACTGATTGTACGCAATGCAATCAGAGCACAGCAGATCGCGAAGCGAAGACTCGTATCGTGTCAATGCGGATGTGGAACGCTGTATGAGGTGGTTGGTCACGGCAGGGAGTACGTAGGATCGAATATGCATGAGGATTTCGACAGGGAGATGTATTTCGATTGGTGGCCGCTCAATTATGGAGTCGAACGTCTGCAGCTCTGGAGTGAGACAGGCGAGTGAGGAATGCATGAGAATTGATCGCGAGGTGGTAATGGTGGGTGGCGGCATGTGGTCAGCAAGGTCGAGGGAATAAAGGACACAGGTGGGGCAGGCAGTTGGTATAAATACGCTACACTTGCGCGCGGAAAGACAGACACAGGGTCGATCAGAATCAATTGAATGATAGACCTTTGGCTACAAGATTGATCAGGTGATTTGACGTGTTTGGAGGGGCAGTAGAAGAGAGTAATACCACCAGTCTGTCACTCAACTCATTGTGTTGCGACGGAATGAGCAGTTGGCACATCGGGGTGTTAATCCAGGGGCTTTTTCAATTTTTGCGAAGCCGGGGAAGACCTCGGAAGACCAAGGCACGTCCGAATAAGCAGCGAAATTCGAATCAGCCAGCGTCCGTTAGCCCTGTGGGGAAGTCCCGACCTCGACATTAATAGCTCGCATGCATGATTCCAAGCCTTAAGAGCTCCCAAGTGTAGTTCTTGTGCTGACGCGACGAGCGGTTGTGGCCATTTCTATTCCACACTTGCATTAGAGCAGCGATGATTTTTTCTCCGTGCCCCAAGGAAGATGGTGGGAAAAGGAAGTTCACCTATTTTAGGAACTTGAGACTTCAAAGAAGATTCTGAGGACAGCCTCGAGCTCTTCAATATACGTCAGCATCCGGCACGGCAGAGACATCAACAAAGGTATGCGGTCACAATACGTGTTTGGATGAAAGCAAGGAAAGCTTGTTCCTGTAGCTGCAATCATTCGCGTTATCGCTTTTGCAGTAGCGTGCTCTCCGGATGGACGGAAGTATATCTTCCAATGAGAACTGGAGAAGGACCTCAGCGGAAAGAAGGAATGTTGAGACTCTCAGACAGAAAGGATTAAATAGGCAAACGGGCAGTAAGATTCAAAGTAAGTTTGCGGAAGAACCTGTAGAAAATCCGTGCCACAGAGACTAAGCAAAGTTTGTTGTACATGATCCGGGTCGGGCGACCCTTTCCGTTATACTTTTCAATGCTGAGTTATGGAACCTCACCGGCCACCATCTATCTTCCCGCGCGCCATCGATCGCGGCTGTTGACTTTCGATATAACACCTTTCCGTTCATTACAGGTTCGTCGGAAGAACGATTCATCGCGGCAGGACGAAAGATGTTTATTTTGTCCGACGGAATCTTCACGACTGGCCCAGACCACCGGCCATCTGTTCACGTTATTATTTATGTGTGAATCTATCATTTACTTATCTGAATATCTCGTAGGTGGTAAGTCAATATTCGAAAGACTTCACTGCACCACTGACCGCGGATTGCAATTGTAGCCCTTCGGTATTCCAACCGGCAATACGGTCGATGCCGAGATCGAATTCTTTGAGGAGATCAAGTCCCTTGTTCTCTTGCGGAGGCAATTTGCTGTCTCGGTTTATGGTCGCCTTAGGAATATGTGACCGAATACGAGGGTCACTTGCTGCCCACTCAATGATCCTAGGGACAAAGAATGTCATATGGTTCGTACGGCCAAACATGCGGCAAAGCAAGATACTGACTTTTGCCGAATGGTCTCTTTCCGGATGCTAAAATGGGATACAAGAACATCCTACAGATACCCGATACATCAATGAGTATCAAAACAGGGGGACGACAGAACACGTACACTCCATACACTATTCTTATGCGCATCATTCAACCAATCCACTATAGCCCATTGCAGAGTATTCATGGAGGCATCTTTGTTATATTGTATACTCGCAGGTGCTGTCAAATTGGCTTTACCGTACCCAGGCCTGTAGAATGCATATCACTATCAGCACATCAGCGGATCAGCTGGTAACGTACTCATTGAAATAAGGAGCGTCTATAAAGATCATGCTCTGTATACTTACAAGAACTTGAAGGAGAGTAGATCTGGAACTAGACCATTGTTCCTCGGGCCTGGCAGACATCATAAGCATATTACGCCGCCGCCACGTTAAATCCTATTCACGACTCACCGACCTGACCACGTTCCAAGTAAGGAAAGGCAGACTTTACCACAGTTATAGAGGTTGGGATTAAACCTCACTGTCCCGCCACCGGTCGTGCGCAGGTGCATCAATGGAGGTTTGTGGGGGTACTCAATAGGCATAAAGCAATCGAATTCAAATAAACCGCCAGCGTATGGAGTTCCTTCTGGTCCAGCGATAAGAATCTTTCTAGAAAGTAATTCAGCACAAGGGAATGACGTATTATGATAAAGTCACCGTACATTGCATCGTTTCGGATTTCGTCTACACGCACCCATACACCAGGAGGCAAACTTGTTGCCATTACGGCCAACTCCTTGATCAGATGCAGACGGTCCTTCGCATGACGAGTTCTATCCTGGGTCTGGTTGAGGGTGCTAGCGAAATTGTAATTGGGATAATCAAGCTTCTCCCCAGTTTCGACCCCTAGCATGACATGCTTGAAAGCTAATTTCTCACAAGCAACGGAGTAGACCTTTTCAAGTTCGATAGAGGGATCCTTGTGCTTGCCTTTGCCTTTGTTGTTGTTCGAGACATCAGAAAAGCTTGAGGATGTGACACCCAAGATTGACATCACCCTTTCCATATTGCCTTTGGCGGCAATAATATCTCCGCACAGGGACGCTCCCTGCGTCATTATTTCTTCCACTTCTTCACTGGTATCGCCTTTTGTGTCCATAATCCGTGACGCTCCAGACAGAAATGCCTCACACTGTCGTGTCAGTTTTGTGAAATGCTCGTAAAGTGGGGGGCTGCGTTCGATCAGACCATCCTTGTCTTTCACCCATTCGATATCCTCTTCTCCCCACATCCAACTCTCAAGACCAGGGCTTTTCGCCATTTCCCACCGCTGCCCAATGAGAACCTGAACAGTGAGCTCGCAGTCTGCCATTCGCCGCAGAAGAGATACCATGGCATGATACGTCTTGCTACGCGCGATCCAGTCCGTCACCGAGTCATTTCGGAGGAGACCGCCAAGAAGTTCAGGCAGTTTGGACAGGGATAACAATGCCCCGATGGAGCCGTGTGGAAGGAGATCGAACACCCGCGCCGATTCTATGTATGGGGACGGTAGGAGTTCGGTTAGCGTATTCAACACTCGTACAACAAATTCTTCCCAGCGCAGGGCTAGTTCTTCGCTTGTGGCTGTCTTTCCTTTGATGTCATTAGATGCCCTACCACGACCCCGATTGGTTGAAGTTGCCGAATGAGAGTTATGATGATCAGTTCCAACTGAGCTAGTTGCGCTATAGCCAGCTGTGCTATAGCCAGTCCCACCAGGGCCCACAGAATGGTTGATGTCAGACTTCATCTTGGCCAGTGCCGCCAAAGCTCGGGTATCAGAAGTCGCCCTCTCACTTATGTATTGCCTATCAAATCCACCCAAGGTTTCAAATATAGCAATAGCACGTCCTTCTGCACAGCAATTTACGACCGCACATTTCGAGTTTTTGGCAGCTCCCTTGCATGTAACCCGGCAAGAAATAGGAGTGAAACATCCACGACAGTGATTCGTGCGACAGGAAGAGCAGGGTGCATGCATCAACATGGTCACGCTCTGTGGAATAGAGTCATCGTTAAACATTACCTGCACAAGATGGTTTCAACTATAAACGAAAAAGGACAGAATTCTACGTACATGACCTCGAGGCGGCTTGACTGCCTTTCCACACTTTGTACACTTTTTCTTAGCGATAAAAAGATCTCGGAACTCGGACAGCTTGGTATCAGGGGTGCCTTCCTCAAGTGATGACGAGAATGTCCTAGAATTCCGTGATGGCCGCGCCAGCGTGGATATCCCGACGAAATCATCGGAGCCCTTGCCATTCTCGAGAAAATGCGAAGGGCCTGGAATGGGATCAGCATAGGCATCCACTTTATTTGTCCACTCCTTTGCAAGTCGTCGAGCGAGCACCTCGTCGCTATCCGTAGTTTCATCGACGACAACGACATCATCAGTCAGTGAATGGTTCCACTCGTCATGGAGTCTCTTGGCAAGCCTTTCGCTCTCCTCCTGTCCTTTGATCTGTGCGAGAATCGCGTCCAGATCGTTGTCTTCGTCGACGACGGTGACGTCGCGTTCAGGGTCGGGAGATAATCTACGAAGGCGCTTCGAGGCACGGACAGTGTTGTCGAGGGAGTCAAGGTTGTGCTTATGGCCCCTTTGCATGGTTCCCTGCTGTAGGGGCTGACCTGTTTCACCCTCTGTCTGAACACAAGTCTTACGATAATGGCAAGCAGATGTAAACAGCGGCCATCACGGCCCTCTCGACTTGGAACCAGGACAGGACCTTACATCTTCAGGAATGCTCTCAATGCGAGGCATACGGCTACTTCCTTTCGGCCAGATAACTCGACCTATGTCATCAACTGTCGTTTCTCCAACACTTCCGTTAGAACCACCCTCAGTAGAGGAAGAGGCAGTTCTGTTTGAAAGGAGATCCTCAGAAATGGAGGCGTTTTTTCGATCATCTAGGTTTGATGCCATTCAAAGACCGTATAGCGCCTCGTCCGTAGCGTCAAAGCAAGGATCTATGCCCGTTGTGCCCCTGCCATCCAACCTACTTGCAGACAAACTCTTTTCGCTCTTTACCAAGGCTGCTGCTGCTGGAAAGCCGATCCATACCATGGGCGCCATTGACCCGATCCAGATGACCCAAATGGCGCGTCACCAGGAAGTTGTATATGTCTCGGGATGGGCGGCGTCAAGTGTGCTGACCACTGGAAATAACGAAGTCGGACCTGATCTTGGGTGTGTCGTGCCGATGTACACGAGGGGTGCCAAAGCAGTAACACAACTCTATATACTCTTTACAGAGATTACCCATACACCACTGTGCCAAACCAAGTTCACAGGATCTTTCGGGCACAGCAACTGCATGATAAGAAACATCATGATGAGCGTATGACTGCTACGAAGGAACAAAGGGCGAAGATGGAGTACATCGACTACCTGCGGCCTATCATTGCTGACGCAGATACGGGGTGAATACTTTGTATGAATATTCCCTTTACATCGCTGGACTTTCCTTGTCTGTTAGGCATGGAGGTCTTTCGGCTGTAATGAAGCTAGTCAAGCTTTTTGCAGAGTCTGTGAATATCACTCTGATCTGAAGTTTAGCAAGCAACTCAACGCTTATTTGGTCGGCAGGGTGCATCTGCTATTCACCTTGAAGATCAGCTGCATGGCGGCAAGAAAGTCAGTTGACCATTGCCATATCTCAAACTACGGGCTAAAATGTACTACCTAGTGTGGCCACCTAGCTGGCAAAGTCCTCGTCCCTGCCTCTACTCATATCTCTCGGCTCATTTCTGGACGATTTCAACTCGATTTGCTCAAGTCTACCATGCTCTTGATCGCGCGGACGGATGCTGAGTCCGGAAAGTTGATATCTTCAAACATTGATGTTGCGGACCACGAGTTCATCCGTGGAACCACCACAAAGGACACGAAGTCGCTCGCCCAGGTATTGTCAGATGCTGAAGCAAAGGGCGCAACCGGTGCCGAAGTTGACCAGTTGGAGCAAGATTGGACAGCAAGTCATAGCTTGTGCACATATAACCAAGGTGAGCTGAAATGCAAGTCTGAAGTCGAGTAGTTCACCATGAGCTGCAGCTGTTGAACAGGCTATCAATAAATCAAGCATAGGAGATAAAAATGGGGCATACAAGACATACCTGATAGCCGTCGATGGAAAATCAAACAATGAAGCGCGTGCGGTGGCTGCGGACATACTGGGTGGAAGTGTCTTTTGGGACTGCGATCGTGAGTCTCGCGATTCAGTGATGGGTGTATATCTTACGGTTATCATTAGTTCCACGCACGCGAGAGGGCTATTATCATTACACCGGCGGTATCGAGGTAGGACTTCCCATGTCGTGCTCCGCCTTTCGGATCATAGGATGAGACATCATGTGCTAGGTTGCAATCAAGCGTACGATGGCTTATGCACCTTACGCAGACCTTCTTTGGCTGGAAACTAAATCGCCTGACCTTGAACAGGCGAGGTACTTTGCGAGGCGGATTAGAGAGAAATATCCTGGAAAGTACGTTGTTCAACTTGATGTTTTCAGTCAGTCCCTCTTTATCTCACGCATTCTATAGATGGTTTGTTTACAATTTGAGTCCTAGTTTTAATTGGTCGCAGCACGGCTTTACAGGTCTATGGATTCTTGTAGTGCCTGATTATTATGTGCCTAACCTATAACCCTGTCAGATGTGGACCTGAAGAACTTTGTTTGGGAACTCGCAAAGGAAGGGTAAGGATGTAACCTCGCATCTCTGATCATAAGTAACAGATGCCCGGTTAGCTTCGTACTTCAACTTGTCTCATTAGCAGGATTGCACAGTAACGCCGTTGCTACTGGTGAGTCTCTTATCATGTCCTCTGGAGAAAGCCGCCATAATTAATTTTTCTAGCCGAACTTGCTGCGCGGTATAAAGATGACGGCATGCTGGCTTATGTCCAGCTTGTCCAACGTAAAGAGAAAGACATCGGCTGTGATGTGTTGACACACCAAAAATGGTTCGTATCATCCACTCATGTTGGGAGTCGCTAATGCCCTTTGCCACGACAGGAGTGGTGCCAACTACATTGACAGAATCTTGCAAACGGTGTCGTCAGGCTCCTCGAGTACTTCTGCAGTTGGAAAGGATTCGACAGAACACATGTTCTGAAAGTGTGGAATCGTGTTTCGTGTCCATGTACCATACATCTTCATGTCACATTTCCATCAGTGCATTCTAGTGATCAATATATCAGACCAGCGGGCATAGTGCAACGTGGTGATAAGCAAGTGATTCGGCCATTTGAAATAATCATGATGTACCTGTCACTCGGTCTTCTTACCCTCATCGGGCCGCCCGGGTCTGTGCTCATCGATTCTCTTTAGTCAACCCTTTTAATCTCCTCTCTCCCATGGAGGCAGAGGTGATGGAACTTGCTGACAGACATCCACTGGTGTCCCTAGTGTCAGCATGTTTTTGGGTCATATGTCAGTTGTCCGACGCCTCATACATACTCAATGGCTGAACTGCATTTACAGTGTGGCTTCTGTCATGGATACGATCCCTCATTGCATTTGCGACCATCACGGTCCCCCGACTCATATACGCAGTGCTTTCTTACTCCATGACTTTGACGGTATGTCCCAGGGCAGTCGTTGGAGGGCCATCCTAATCGACGGGCACCTTTTCCAGCTAAACTTTTGGAACTTCGCCGTTCTATTTGTTCTGTCTGCAATTGCTTTGAACTACTGGATACGCTTCCGGTATCTCAATGATTACATGCAGTTAAAGGAACCACCGCTGGTCAAGCCGGATGTGAATGAACTTCACCCCGATGTTAATACAGGTAAGCACCTCGTTGAAAGGTCCTCTCTCTTTTGGTGTTTATGGCATCTACTAGATCCACCCCCAACGTTCCATAATTACTTGGACGACTTCTTGCAAGCTGTCCGCGTGTTTGGTTTCGTACGTCGCCACGTTCTTTTCATTAACTGATTATCCACTAACTCATTCTATCATCAGTTGGAGAAACCCGTACGTATGTACGTGGTCTGGGTGAAAATGATGTTCAATTCTCCGAATAGGTCTTCCACGAACTCGCGAGGCACTTGCAAACAAGGAGGTTGATCGCAGGAGATAGCATGTCACTGGAGCAAGACAAAAGTTTTTATTGTGTTGTCGACGGCATGGTTCAGGTTTTTGCTCAGACAGGGCAATCCACGGACACCGAGCAGGGTTTGTGGGATCATGAAGACTTGAATGGCTACCAGTTGCTGAATGAGGTTGGAAGCGGAGGAACCCTTTCCAGCCTGTTCACGATCCTCAGTCTTTTCACAGAAGACGTGAAAATGAGCTGGCAGGATGATGCTCCGGATGGTTCTGATGAATTTGCCGACCACCCTGGCTTTGATGCTGCGACTCCTATCAATATCCGTTCTCATCGAGATGCTGACGTTTTGCATCTTGACTTGGATATGCAACCAAGGAGTCATAGCCGAATGTCCTCTGCATCAACTGTTCACGCCGCTGATCTTGTCTCGCTTCAAAGTGGTACCATGTCGCCAGGTTCATATGGCAATGCATCTAGTCATTCTGCACCCTTCGTAACTCGGCCAGGACCTGCTCGCGTTACTTCACTCCATCGTGGCATTGTTGCCCGTGCTACGGAAGATACAACTTTGGCTGTCATCCCTGCAGAAGCCTTCAAAAGATTGACGAAGAACTTCCCCAAGGCAACTGGTCATATTGTGCAAGGTAATATCGATTGCGATGACTTGGCTCTTTATCTTGACATCTGGTGTGTAGTGATTCTAACTCGATTCTCTCGTGTAACCTTCAATGCTGCTCACAAGTATCTCGGTCTGACGAGCGAAGTTCTACGCACGGAAAAGGCTATCAATGATATCGCTTGTCATCCTTTGCCGGCATCGTTCTATCAAATGGGCGGTCTTCAGCTCCTTCGTCAACGTTTCGATGGTGCCCCTACGACATCCTCTGGCGCCGAAACTGAGTACTTCGGCGTTTCTCATTCTTCGGGTGGTTCCTCTATACCGATATCCAGGGAGTCCTCAACTTCGTCGAAGACATCAATTACTGACAAGCCCGTGGCGTCAAGTCCCCTTGAAAAAACACAGTCATCTCCTTTCGCCAGAAGTTCAAGGACCTTAGTCCAAGCTGGGGATCTGCATATGCCATCCAGTCACGGTAGTGAATACAACCGTATTCTTCCTCGGTCTTATAGCTTGCTCAAAACCCCACGAGTGCCTCGATCTTTTGATTTTGGACCTGGTTTGACCTCGGGCTCGGCTCAGGGCCAGGGGATGCGTAGTCAGGGAATCGAGGAATCCTTTGACCTGAGAGAAGAGGTCATGTCGTGTATCGCTAAGTCAATTGGTTTGCTTCAACCACCGCTCAGTGGTGGCGATTCTCCGGAGCCATCACCCATTCTGCGACCCACTGATCCCGGGCGCACTTCTGAATCGTTTAGCTCGCCATTCGGATCACTATCACTATTGGATGTTGGCGATGACAGCTCAAGTGTAACCGCTGGCTCTACTGCTGCCTCTTCTGGGGGATATATGAGTGGCCTCGACAATGAAGTGGAGATCCTTTACTATGCTGCTGGGTCTACATTGGCCAAGGCTGGAGAGCTCAACACTGGTGAGTTATGCAGCAATCATCGAACTGGGTCATACTAAACCGCGTCAATAGGCTTGTTCTATGTTATTGAAGGGTTTCTCGACATCTTGTTGCCAACAAATGGTTCTCAAATTCCAGGATTAAGCGATGGAATGACAGGATCAAGAAACGACAAAGTGCAGGAAAAGCTTTTGTTCACTGTCAAGCCAGGGGGAATTGCTGGTTATCTTTGTAAGAAATTGTCAAGGTTTTCTTACACACAATTCTGAATCTGTACTTGTGTAGCATCGCTTTGCAACACAGCGTCCTACGTTGACATAAGAGCAAAAACTGACACATACGTTGGGTTTTTATCCTCTCACGCTTTGGAACGGATACTCGAAAAGCGACCAATTGTGCTTCTCACGCTGGCTAAACGGCTCATATCTCTCCTCTCACCGCTAAGTATGTTTCTCGAAACAAATCACAAGTGACTGTCTGATTTGTGCACAGTCCTGCATATCGATGCTTCTCTTGATTGGATGCAAGTGAATGCTGGTCAAGTTTTGTGGCGCCCTGAAGCTGCCAGTGACAGTTTTTATATTGTTATCAATGGTCGACTTCGAGCGATCACTGAAACCGAAGCAGGCGCGGTGACCATTGTGGGCGAATACGGCCAAGGTGATACAGTCGGAGAGTTAGATGTTATTACAAGCTCCCCGCGCAGAAACACTGTACATGCAATCCGCGACACTGAACTTATTCGTATGCCTCAAACCCTCTTCAATGCTATATCTGCACGGTAATTCAACTCGTGGTTTTCTTGTCATCTTCAACTAATGCTTTTCCAGTAATCCTCAAACGACGGCTCAGTATGTCCGATCTTTGGTGGGATGTTCGTTCGCTCATAATATCTCTGTTAGGATCCTCCGGATGATCGCTTCACGTGTTCGGGACGAAGTCGACTCTGCAACGAGTGCAGGAACCAGGACATCGGATCTCGGACACAACAATACGAACTTGAAGACTGTTGCAATCCTGCCCATTTCTCGGAATGTTCCCATAGACGAGTTTGCTCGAAAGCTACAGGCAGCGCTTGAAGGCCTCGGTGCTTCGACTTCATATCTCAATCAAGCATCCATATCTAGCCACCTTGGCCGACATGCCTTTACCAGAATGGGGAAACTCAAAGTCAGATACTTCGGACATGCATCTCACTTTTGATCTTACTAACCTACGGTTTGACATAGTCAGCGGGGTGGCTTGCCGATCAAGAGCAGAAGTATCGCACGGTGTTATATGTAGCGGATTCACCAGTCAACAGCTCTTGGACACAGACTTGCATCCGGCAGGTAAAAGTTCTCATCGTATATCGTATGATTGTGCTTCATTCTGCTCCAGGCAGATTGTGTCATGATCGTTGGTATGGGGGATGATCCAAGTATAGGGGAATATGAACGACTGTTGTTGTCGATCAAGACAACTGCGCGTAAGGAGCTGATACTCCTACATCCAGATCGTTCGATTGCTCCAGGATCTACTCGTGAATGGCTTAAGGTTTGTCACACCTTTCATCCCATGCCGGTAGCTCTCAAGACTCTTCAGAATCGCCCTTGGGTCCACCGACACGTCCACGTTGAACTACCGGTATTTTTCCTCGATCAACTGCCCAAATAGTACAACCTAACTGTCGTGTCAAGGGCCTGGTTACCCCTGTATCCAAAACGGCAATCCTTCAACAAGATCCCGATGCGGTGAAGGCGTTGAAGAATCTGAAGGACAAGGTACAAAGTGGCATCCAGAGATACCGCGGTGCAACGGCTGATCTTCGCCCGCAACGACTGCCCCATATGAATGACTTCTCGCGATTGGCAAGAAGAATCTGTGGAAAGTCGATTGGGCTTGTTCTGGGCGGAGGAGGTGCTCGTGGTATTTCTCATCTGGTAGGTGGTCCTTTTACACTCATGTTTGATTGCTCAAGAGAACCGCAGGGTTTGATTCGCGCCTTGGAAGAATATGAAATCCCCATCGACCATATCGCAGGTAAACTCCAGCGTGTTTTCTGCGTATCGAAACTGAGATAAGATTACAGGTACTAGTATGGGCGCTTTCGTTGGTGGTCTTTATGCACGAGAGGGTGATCTGATCTCGACTGCGGGGCGTACGAAGCAATTCAGCAGCAGAATGGCCAATCTTTGGCGAATGCTGACTGACGTGACATATCCCATTGTCGCATATACGACGGTACCTCTGACCGTACTTACGGAAATCATGTTAACTAAACCATCTCTGCCAGGGACACGAGTTCAATCGTTCGATCTTCAAGGTGATACATGATCATCTCTTTCTTGTTGTTAGTCCCTGAGCATATCCTACAGGCCTTCTATGACCTTCACATTGAAGACATGTGGCTGCCTTATTTCTGTAACACCACAAATATCATCACATCTCGTATGGACATCCATGAGACGGGTTATGCGTGGAGATTTATTCGTAAGTCTGTGGGTAGTTACAAGCCCCTCGATACTGTTAATGGCCGTCCGTCCCAGGTGCATCTATGACATTGGTCGGACTCCTCCCTCCTCTTTGTGATAACGGTAATCTTCTTGTCGATGGTGGTTACAGTAAGTGGATGCCCAATTCATATCGCAATGCTCTTCTAATCTTGGTCACAGTTGACAACCTTCCGGTAATATCTTGATAACTTGTTCATCCGTCCAGCACTGAAAGGTATCGCAGGTATCGACAATGTTTTCAATGGGCGCAAGCGCGGTCTTCGCGTGTGATGTTGGTTCTGTAAGTGCCTGAACTTGATGTGCTGGTTGCCTTACTCAGATATGGAATAGCTGGACGACAACTCTCCCCGGAATTTCGGCGACACCGTCTCTGGCTGGTGGCTGCTAGTCAACAGATGGAACCCGTTCTCGAATGCAAGACACGTGCCTGCTATCACAGAAATTCAAAGTCGACTGGCATAGTCCGTACTATCTCCATCATTCAGGCGGGTTATAACACTCATTTATATATTCAGCGTGTCGAGTGTAAGGACACTCGAAGAGGCGAAAGTGGCAAAAGGTTGCCTATACATCCAGATGCCCGTTCATGGGGTGCGTTGACTGCGGTACTAGACTAGGATGTCGATTTCTGACGTTGACATCGTTTAGTATGGTACTCTCCAGTATAGTAAATTCGAAGAGATACAGCAGAAGGGGTATGAGGCTGGCCTCCAGATACTACAGAAGTTTGATGACGAAGGAAGACTTCCATCGCCGTTTATTGATAGTAAGGAGGGAACTCGCAGCGGGAAGAAAAAGGGGCGTAGTGCACGGCGGAACTCTGTATAGCTTCGACATCATCGGGACTCTGACATACTCATCACAATAGGACCTGACTTGTATTTGTAGCACCTATGCTACTCGTTTGCGCAAAAAAAAATCAAATTAACGGCCTCGTGTAACCTAGATGTCGTGCGTCTGGCAATTGTCCATGCCCGCCCACCACCACCACTCACAGGGTGATGGCATTCAATGGCAGGGGACCATCGCTTACACACTCCTACCTTGTAGTGGGTCTTTATTTTTGTTTCCTAGTGCCACCGCTCCCAACCCCGCTCAACATTCCATGTATTAATTCTATTTCTCTTGCTCCCCTCCCTCGCTCAACGGCCAAGATGGCGACATGATTTTACTTACATAAACCAATTGACAAAAATGTGAAAAAAATATCAGTCCTGC